>JAOXYA010478204.1:0-16690 GCA_028565675.1 Sorex palustris | reverse complement strand
GTGTGTGTGTGGGGGGGGCGGGGGGTGAGTCCGGGGGGGGGAGGATTGTGCCTGAAGAGATGCAGAAGCCCGCAGACGAAAGCTCTTGTTGAACTTGTGAAGCTGGGCAGGATGGGGGCGGGAAATTGTTGTGTGGGAAGGGAAATTCCTGATCAAGCCAACATCCCCCCCCCACCACCACCACCACCTTGGCTTCCACATCTGGCTCATCAGGTTCTCTTCAGATGCATTTGGGACTCTGGAAAGGATGTTTTGCATGAGGCAGAAACTTGGAATTCTTGCCCTTTTCTGTGCAGCAGAGCTGCAAAAAGGCTTCCCTGAACACGGCCAGGGGCACCTGGGCGGCCTGGCAGATCCAAAACCCTGGATGGGGGGAAGCAGGGGGAAGGCAGGTGGGTGGCATCCCTGGTGCCCAGGTGACTGGTGTGATAAAGCTTCCCGCAGGGCTGGCGGGCTGCCAGGGCGCCATCCTTAAGGGTGAGGTCACCCAGACTCGGTTCCAGACTCCAGTCAGTCATGCCCTTTTAGAGGCTTTTTTCCAGAATTCCAGTGTTATCCCTCTCTCTCTCACAGCAGTGCTGGCTTCCAGCTTCTTAAAACAAACAGTTGGGGAGGGCTGCGGACAGTTCCAGGTCTTTCATTTCAAAGGGTTCTGGCCTTAGGGGGCCTCAGCCATGCTGTCCCCCAAAGCTGTCGGATCTGTGGTCAGTTCTGGGGGTGCCGTGAGGGCGGGGGCTAGTGGTGAGTTTCTGGCACCTCGTGATACTGTCTGGGACTCTGCTTTGAAACCACCTCTGCCTCCCATTGAATCTATCTCTGGGGATCGGGTGGGGCTGGGGGAGGGTAGAAAGCTGGAGTCATTCTGCCAGGGTTTGGGGGTACCATACTGCCTGAGGCTCAGGGGGGAACTGTGTTCACTCAAGTGATGTCTACTATGAGGCTGCTGGTGTGAAAGAATGAGGTGCTAAGTCTGAGACCCAGTTCCCAAACAGCTCACCCGCCCAAGGGGCTAGGGGGCCAGGAGCCCCAGAAGGTAACGGAGGGCTTTTTGCAGCCACAAAACCTGAAGGGATCATCCAAGAAGACAGCAGAGGCTGCCTGCAACCATGTCTTAGCACAGACTTGTTGTCACTTTGTGGTGCCATGAATCTGGTCAGGATCTTCTCACAAAACCCCCCACGGGAAATGACTGACTCCAGGAAGTGCCCCAGGATTGCTGCCTGCTGGGACCTTTTTGCAGAGCAGTGGACTTGGCAGTTCACCTAGTCACCTAGTCTAGAGCCCTTCTCATCAAAGTGGGAGTGGGTAAGACGTTTGCCTTGTACACAGCCGACCCGGGTTCAGTTCCCAGCATCCCATATGGTTCCCTGAGCACCGCCAAGAGTAATTTCTGAGTGCAGAGCCAGGAATAACCCCTGTGCATCGCTGGGTGTGACCCAAAAAGCAAAAAACAAAACAAAACAAAAGTGGGGGGCTTAACTGGGGTTAGGAGTCAGGTGGGGTGGGCTGCTTGGAGAGCATCAGCGCAGGAGGCAGGGTGGGGGGTGGGGGTGGGGGAGACACAGCAGTCACATGGAGAGGGAAACTGGGTGAGTGCCAACTGGGCTGTGCAGGAGTGTTGGGAGGAGCCAGGTCTGAAGTCTTTGGAATCCCGGAGCATAGCCATGGGTCTCTGAGGAGAAGCCACAGCTGCCCTGGTCTAGGGAGCCCTAGGCAGACCCAGGCATGGTCCAGATCTGTGGGGACCAATGTGGTAACGACCAGCCACATGTGCCTGGTAAGCCCACGACATGTGGCCAGTGCAATGGAGCAACATTTTTAAAAAATTGATTGAATTAGGGGCCAGAGAGATAGTACAGCCGATAGGGCATTTGCCTTACACATAGCCAACCCGGGTTCGATCCCCAGCCTCCCATATGATCCCCTAAGCACTGTCAGGAATAATTCCTGAGTGAAAAACCAGAAGTAAACCCTGAGCATCACTGGGTGTGGCCCAAAAAAGAAAAAAAGAATATTGAATTAATACAAATGTAAAAACAGCCCCTCATTTCATTTATTGGGAAATTTTTAGGAGTGTTTAATAGACATTACCAAACTTAACTGGCTTACTGTCTCTTTTTCAGAAAAAAAAAATTCACTAGGTGCCTCACCAAATCTACTTTCTTTAACTGAATAAAAAGAAAATGCCCCCCAATTGCACCTGAGGCGCCTGTTGTTCCTCTGGATCCTTCTATTGCCATCCCCCCATGGGGAGCAGTATCACCCATTTGGGGAAACATTGTTTTGAAGAGCTTCAATATGTGGAATCTTGTATTTTTGACTTAAATTTCATGAACTCTCAATACAGCTCAAGCATGTCTGGTGAACAGTTAGTGTCTAAACTGGAAGCCAGTAGGCCTGGAGAGCTAGGTCCATAGGCTGCTTTGCATGCAGGAGGCCTGGGTTTGATCCTTCCCACCACCTGGTCTCTTGACCATGGCCAAAAGTGACCCCGAAGTACCAAACCAGGAATAACCTCTGAGCACTGCCAGGTGTGGCCCCCAAACCAAAAATAAACATATAGATAAAATAGATTGAAATGTGCTCTCTGTATCAAAATACACATTGAATTTCACAGACAGAAACATTAAAATCTCACTAATATTTTTTTGCTTGCATTATGTGTTAAAATGATGTTTTTGATATGTTTGGGCTCAGTACCTGCTTGGTGCTTTTACTTTTTTATGAGGTTCCTAGGCACGTCTTCATTCTGTAGGTGGCTGTGGCTTATAAAGCCCTCACGTGTTTGTGACCCTTCTCTAACATACCAGGAGGCGGTATCATCTATAAAGAATATGACTATATTGCTACTTTACCTTGACTTCAGAGGAGTCCTTTCCAGTCCAATTGTTGCTGAATCCTTGGTTCCTAATTCGCCATCACTTATGGGCATGGGACGCCTCCCAGCGTGGGTCCTACTCTTCGTGCCATCATTAAAACCAAGGTCAATGTTTTCTTGCAGAGTCTTCTCTCCTGAAAAAAAAAATCCCTTTGCAGCAGGTCTCACCGTGATGGAAATGAGTTTTGGCTGAGGGGGTGGGAGCCATGGCCGTGGGGAGCCTCCTACTCCCCAGGAGAGGAAAGGGATTAGTTCCAGTCTGTTGCTTTCCGTGTTCCGTCTTTGTCCTGTTAGAGCCAGAATGACAAATCGGTCTCTGCTGTACCGTCAGCTCAGAACCTGTGGGGGGTGCAGCCAGGAGCCCTGCTGTTCTGAGGTTCTGAGGATGTGGGGGGAGAGGTGATCCATTAGCCATGCCTGCCAGGGCCAGGGAAGAAACCCTAGAACTCAGCTATGCTGGGTCTGCATGGAAGAAGTGTATTTGTTGAGCAATATTTTTCATCCCTTTGGAGACTGGAATTAGGAGCGGGTAGGACTTTTGCCATATACACGGCCGACCTAGGTTCAATTCCCAGCATCCCATATGCTCCCCTGAGCACCACCAGGAGTAATTCCTGAGTGCAGAGCCAGGAGTAACCCTTGTGCATTGTCGGGTGTGACCCAAAAAGCAAAAAACAAAACAAAAGTGGGGGTCTTGACTGGGGTTGGGAATCAGGTGGGGTGGGATGCTTGGAGAGCAGCAGTGCAAGAGGCGGGGTGGGGGATGGGGGGCTTGAAGATGCTGGCCGTTTTGAAGAAGCAGGGGTGAGGCTTGCCATCAATGAAAAGAGGTGTAGTCGGGACATATGCCATCTCCATGGGCCACAACCCCACCTAAGGACATTCGACAAGAGTTTGGGGTAAAGTTTTAGTACTCAATCAGGAAAATACGTTTGCAGCTCTTGTATATGGGGCTTTTGGGACCATAGCAGGAAGTGCGGAGGGCTGACTCCTGGCTCTCCGCACACAAGGCGAGCATTCTCCCCGCTGTACTATCTCCCTGGCCCTGCAATTAGGAAAAGCGAAGTACCCACTTCACTGTCCTAGTCTAGAGCTGAACATCAGAGATGCTACAATTGTGAATTAGAGGATATTTCCTGCTTCCTGGTGTCACAGTTTTGCAAACAACTTTGTTCAGGATATGGCTAGAGATAGTGGTTAGGGGCACAGTCATGCGAGCCAGCCTTCACATTCCAATTCTGTCACTGACTTGTCAGTTATGAAAGTACTTCTGGGCCTCGGTTTACTTGTCTGTAATGCAACTTGTCTGTAACTGGTAATTCCCAACTTAAATGGTCCTGAAGATTGAATGAATTCACATAAAGTGCTTATGATTGTGCCCAGCACATGGTGAGCACTGCAGTCTCCAGGTTGTAATCACTGTACAAGTTGCTATGATGTGTTCACTGTATCACTGTATCACTGTATCAGTATCATCCCATTGTTTGTTGATTTGCTCAAGTGGGTGCCAATAACATCTCCATTCATCCCAGCCCTGAGATTTTAGCAGCCTCTCCTTATTCATCCTTCCCAATGGTGCCATTTTGGAGGCTCTTTCAGGGTTAGGGGAATGAGACCCATTATTGTTACTGTTTTTGGCAAATCAGATACGCCAGGGGGAGATTGCCAGGCTCTGCCATATGGGCGGGGTACTCTCGGTAGCTTGCCAGGCTCTTCGAGAGGGATGGAGAATGTATATAAGAGAATACAAGCAAGTATGTTAAAACCAAACAGGTACAGGGCTGGAGTGATAGCACAGCAGGTAGGGCGTTTGCCTTGCACATGACTGACCTGGGTTCGATCCCCGGCACCCCATATGGTTCCCCAAGTACTGCCAGGAGTGATTCCTGGGTGCAAAGCCAGAAGTAACTTCTGAGCATCACTGGGTGTGACAAAAAAAAAAAAAACAGGTACGACAGTGGGCTAGACTAAAAGGTTATGCAGCCTGAGAGCTTTGTTTTATAGTCTCTGGATTTTGGCCATTGATGGGATTACACCCATCCTCCAACCCTCCTTCACCCAAATTCCCCATTTTCCAGTAGTTTGGCAGTCACCCACAAATGCCTCCGGCACCATGTAATCCCATCAACGGCTATGATGTGTTACCTTGTTTATTACTTACCTAATAGTACCTCCAAGCTTAATGACATAAAACAACAGTTATTTATTCTTTCTCATTGTCTGTGTGAGCCAGGGGTCTGTGGAGGGGTCTTAGCAGATCATTTTTGCTCAGGATTTCTCTGAGGGATGTCGTCATGAGTGTCTCTCTCGACTGGTGAGATATGCTAGCTGTTGATACTGCCAGTTGCAGGAGGTCTCAGATCTTTCCCATGTGTGCAACTTTGTGGTCTGCTTGAATGTCTTCATAGTGTGCGGGGTGGAGAGAGAGAGAGAGAGAGGGGGGGGGGGGGGAGAGAGAGAGAGAGAGAGAGAGAGAGAGAGAGAGAGAGAGAGAGAGAGAGAGACCATAGGGGACCAGTGCAGGTATCACCACAAAGACTTCTCCACCTGGTGGCCTGGGAAGTCACAGCGAGAGGAGGGACACAGCCTAATGTCCATTTTTTGGAGACATGGCTGTAGTGCTAGTTTGGGAAGAAAGCAAAGAAGGACATGGAACAGAAACCTTTTGGGCTGCCTATTTTGTGCCAGGAACCTGCCCACCCACTCTGCTTCACATGCATTTCCCCTTGGGGGTCAATCTGTGAGTCGCTTTGCAGGTAAGGGCCCTGACTCAGAGAAGGCAGGTTATCTGCCAACAAGACCAGGGCAGCACTGGGACTGCTGGCTCCAACATCTGCAGTAACATCAGCTTCTCTGGATGCCCAGCTCCAAGGGGAAACCAGACACTGGAGGATGATCTGAATAGATGCTGGAGCTGTGGGAGGATCCATAGCTATGGGTAAGCTGTGGAAGGTTGTAAAAACCAAAAGGTTGCGGGCTCGGGAGGCTCACTGTTGGGGAAGCTCTTTAAATTAGCAGTAGCTTGGAGGTCAGCGGCACCACAGTGTAACCTGTGCCCTAGACAGGTCCCTGCAAAGGCCCCTAGGGCTGGGATGGACTGCAGTATAAACTACAGGTGAATATGTTTTAATGACTGGGATGTAGACCAGCGTTTTTCAACTCCCGGTCCACAAACGAGTGCAGGTCACAGGTTGAGAAAGGTTGAAAATGACTGGGTTACCTATCTTGGTTATAATGGCTGGTTCTGGAGCAGTATGAAGCCAGGTGCCCACCCACGAGTGTAAAAAGGTTAAAGAGGGACCAAAGCGATAGTACGCTGAGGAAGGCCCTTGCCTTGCACGAGGCCAACCCAGGTTTGATCCCTGGCACTGTCAGACATAGTCCCCCAAACACTGTTGGATTGATCCCTGAGTACAGAGCCAGGAATCAGCTCTGAGCACAGCTAGGTGTGCCTCCCTGCAGAGAGAGAGAGAGAGAGAGAGAGAGAGAGAGAGAGAGAGAGAGAGAGAGAGAGGAGAGAGAGAGGAGAGAGAGAGAGAGAGAAGAACGCTGATGTGGACCATGCACTAGATCTGCGTAACCAGCAGAAATGAAACATAACTGTGTGGTATCAGACGGGAACCCCACAATAGCACATAATGCCAGTATGATACATTTGTGCAGATTACATGATACCAGCCAGTTGTTTTTTTCAGGGGAAGGGGAATGTGCTCCCCGATGGTGCTCACAAGGACTGGAGCTCCCTGCATCACGCTCCAGGATTCTGGCTGACAGCTCAACAGTGCTGTGCAATGTGCCTGGGCCCTGCACCCCCCGGGATCCCAGCCAGTCACTCCCCTTGTTCCCATGTGTGCCTGTCTGCATGCATCGCTCACAGACAAAACTGGACCACACAGCTTGGCTCCCCGCTCCAGATCCTGAGTGCTCCTGAGAGAGCTGGGGAGGGCCCGAAGGGAGTTTGATTCTGGAATGTTGCTGCTTTTTTGGGGGGTTGTTTTTAGGCTATAGCAGCTGTATGCAGGACTTAATACTGGCTCTGTGCTCAGAGATACTCACTCCTCCTGGTGGGCTCAAGGCAGGTAGCCTGCCCCCTAACCCCCTGTATTCTCTCTCTCCAGCCTCTTTCTTCTCTTATTCATCATCATCTTCTTTTTTTTTTTAAGGAAAAGATGTGAAGTCAGTATAATAAAATATTAATTCTTGGCAGGGCGGATGATCTTTGCACTTGTACTTTTAAAAATTAAAAACGCATCTCAGGGGCTAGAGAGCTAAAATAGCAGGTAGGGTGCTTGCTTTGCATGTGGCTCACCCAGGTTCTATCCCTAGCATCCGCTATGGCCCCTGAGCTATGAGTAACCCTGAATATCACCAGAAATGGCACAAAAACAAATTTTAAAAAAACTCTCAAATCCAGACTGTTTTTATTCTTTTGGGGTCACACCCAGCGATGCTCAGGGGTTACTCCTGACTCTAGTCTCAGAAATTACTCCTGGCAGTGCTTGGGGGACCATATGGGATGCTGGGGATTGAACCTGGGTTGGCCATATACAAGGCAAACGCCCTATCCTCTGTGCTATCGCTCTGGCTCCAAATCCAGACTTTTAAAGAAAGGAAAGAGCCAGTGTGTCCAGGTTGCTCATCTCCCAGTCCCTCCTTCCTCACCCTGGGTAGCTGCTGTTCTTCTCTCGGCTTCTATGCATTCACCTGTTCTAGGCAGCTCCTTAGTTTTTCTCTTGCTTGGGAGTAGAGTTCATCTCCTAACTGGTACTCCAGGAGCCCGAGGCCCTTCCTGGTGGTGATGTGCCAAATGAATGGGCAGTTCAAAGCTCGGGCTTTATAGCTCCAGGATCTACTAGGGCCACACCCAGCAGGCTAGGTCGGGGTGGGGGTATCGAACGGTGCCAGGGTGCCAACTTGGGTGCTGCTGCCTTTAAAGCATGTGCCCAGGACTGCTGGGTTATCTCCTGGACCTTAGGATTTAGCTCTCAATGGCTGGCATATTTCACTTAGCCAGGCTCACTGCTCACGAGTCTGCAAGGCGGGAAGGAGTCATTCAGGATTTCCATCTTTGTTAAAGCTTTAGCCTCCACCATACTTTGCTTCCTCTTCATTCCTGGGTGAACATTTCTGGATTGCGTCTAACTTTTGCTTTGTTTTGTTTTCCTTACACACACACCCCCCACACACACCTTTTGTTGTTTTTAGTGATGGGGACTGTGCACCTGCCTGGTTGTGGTGCTCCCACAGTTTTCAACTGTGGTGCTCACACACTCAGGTGAGGTGCTCCCCAAGGCCAGTGCTCCTTTCATTGAGGTGTTTGTGCATGTGCTCATCGTGGGCTGCACTCCTAGCCGACACACAGGGGTGGTTGTGGTGCTCATACCTGCATGCGTGCTGGAGCTCACACTTCTTTTCACTTCATTGTTCATAGGGGCCAGACTCCTTTTGGCGGTACTCACATGCACCTGGCAGTGGTGGAAATTGCTTGCACTGTGGCCAGGGAGTGCCTGAGGCTCATGCAGCAGAGCTGCTGGGATCCCACTTAGCGCAGGGGGGACACAGGACTTAAACCCGTGACCGTACATGGGCAAGGCAAGGGCTCTAAGCCCCTTTGTTATTCCCCTGGCCTCACTTTCAACTTTCCGCCATTGTGAATAATGCAGCTATATGCCTGGGGTAGACAGATATCTCCTGGAAACTCTGCTTTCGGTTCTTTGGGGTCGATCACCAGAAATAGAATTATGGATCTTATGGTAATTCCGTTTTCTTTTTTATCTTTTACCATTTTGATCAACTGCTGGACTGCCTTGCTGGTCTTAATGTTATGCAGTAAGAGAGCCAAGACGCCCGGCGTGCTGCCTGCTTCTCTTGTGTACTGTGAACACTGGCCCGCTAGCTCCTGGAGGCTGAATACCTTGCCCGTGGCCCATCGCTAGTGGTAGTGGGGAAAGGGGACCCCCAGAATCAGGGGCTCTTTATCTTCCCTGTAGAGCCTGCGTTATTAAGGCCTGGGAGAAACCTCCCTCCCCCTCTGTAACCTTCCCCCCATTTAGGTTCAGAGGCTGAGGCTGAAGCCTTTAGGGTGATGCCCTCCACCAACAATCCCCCTTGGCAGCAGTCAGATGCCCAGATCAGTGCAGCCAGCAGGAGAAGCAAAGCCAGCTGCCGAGGCCTCTTTGGAAAAGGAAGGAGAGGCAGGTCCAGCCTCGGTCACCCAAGTTCAGGAGAAAAGCGTCAGGCTTGGACTGCTCCTGGCTTGTGAAAACCAGTTGCCCTCGGCCCACTTGCCACCTGCGTGCCAGGGCAGCTGTCTCCATCCCCGTGGCCCAGTTGCACCAGAGCAGGTGCTTTTCCAGTCCTTTCTGTACACCCGGGGGTGCTTGATCTCCCTGGGGTTGGCCCATAGCTACCACAGAGTGACTGGGACAGTTGAACCTATAGCCTATTGCAGCTTATGTTCTCTGATTTACTAATTAATTGTTTTTGGTTATTTGTTTTGGCCACACCGGGCTGTTCTTGGCTATCCTCGGACATCACTCCTCCTGGCTTTGCTCTTGCTCAGAGGACGACATGGTGCCATAGATCGACCTAAACTCTGGCCTCCTGCCTTGAGTCATCTTTCTGGCTCACACTCTCTGATTTAAATCAGTGAGAAAAGGGCCAGAGAGATGGCGCAGTGGGCCGGAGCTCAGGCTTTGCATGGCAGAAGCCCAGGTCCCATCCCTGGCACAACGTGGTCCTTCAAGCATGGCCAGTAGTGGTCCCCGAGGATGGGGCTGGGAGATGTCCCTGAGCACCAATGGGTGTGGGCTCCCTGCCCCTCCAAAGATCCATGAGAGAGGAGCTCCTCTTGGTCTCTATTTGGCAAAATAAGAAACTGAGTCTTGGATCTGAAGAGATAGCATAGTGGGTAGGGTGTTTGCCTTGCACATGGCCAACCTGGGTTCAATTCCCAGCATCCCATATGGTCCCCTGAGCACTGCCAGGAGTAATTCCTGAGTGCATGATCCAGGAGTGACCACTGTGCATCGCTGGGTGTGGCCCAAAAGGCAATAATAATAAAGAAACTGAGGCTCAGGGAGTAAACACTGCTGCAATCCACAGCCTCAGTGCCGGGCACGAAGCAGCATCTGGGCTCTGTGCCACACAGCCATGGAAACCAAGGGGCTTCCGGTTTACGCATCCCACTCAAAGCAGTCCGTGAATCCCTGGAGTAGGAGGGAGGAAAAGAACAAGAGGAACGGGGGTGATTCCAAAGCAGGGGGACCCCCAGCTCTCTGCCCGCCCACCTGGCAATGCTGTAGGAGCCCCCAGGACTCCCAGGCTGCCTCTATATCACTTCCGGGGGGGTTGGGTTTTTTCTTTTTCTTTCTTTTTCTTTTTTTTTTTTTGGTGGGGCCCACGCCCAGCAACGCTCAGGGGTTACTCCTGGCTGTGCACTTAGGAATCACTCCTGGCTTGGGGACCATATGGGATGCCGGGGATTGAACCTGCGTCAGCCATGTGCAAGGCAAGCGCCCGATGGCTCTAGCCCCCGTTTCCAAGCTGTGGGGTGTGCCACCAATTCCCCATCATCCTTCCTCTCCACAGGCTCGCATGACCCAGGGAGCAATCCTGGACTCAAACCCTGACCTCACCTTCTTTTCTTCACAAGCCCCGACACGGTCCCTAGTCCAAGCATGGGGGTCCCAGGCAGAAACTGCGCCAAGTTTCCCTGCCCCTCTAACCCCAGGCCCCGGGATAGTCATTTGAGGAATGAAAGCTGCTCACTCAGGCGTCACTTCCTCTCCCTGAGGACTTGCAGAAACACAGCACAGCGCTACAATGATGAATTCTAAGTTACCTGGTGGGGTTTGCCCACAGGACCTCTGAGAGACATCAGAATTGACATATTAAGTCTGCATCTGCACTTGCTGATTTTTTTTTTCTTCCTGTGCTGACAACTCCTCTGCGTGGTGAAGGTCTTGGAGCTGGCTCCCTCTTATCCTCTGAGGACTGTGTCTGGTGTCATCCCCAACTCACTGCCTACAGGCAGACAGGCATCAGCGCACTCTGACTTACAGTCTCAGGTTCTAATGTCTAGCTTCACCCCCGCCCCATCTCATTGTTTCTTTTCACTGTGCTTAGCCATGCTGCCCTCCTTCCTCACCACTGGCACCAGGGGTCCTGCCTCAGGCCCTTTGCACAGGAAGCACCTCTGCCTTGAGCTCTGCATTTCCTCCCCCAGCAGACATGGCTGACTCATCCCTCCACCCTCTCTCTGGCCCTTAACTTTCCTTTGATTTCTGCCGTACACTTATACCCCAAGAACAGGCGTCTTGTGCCTTGCGCTCTCCATCTCTCCTTCACAAGGCCCAGAGAGATAGTATGGAGGTTTGCCTTGCATGTGACTGACTCTGGTTCATTCCCCGGCACCATATAAAGGTCCCCAAGGCCCTGCCAGCAGTAACCCCTGAACTCAGAGCCAGGGGTGGGCCCCACTTAGGAGGGATGGTGGCAGGATCCATTTTTCCAAACCAGGCTAGGCTGATTCATGTCTTGGGTACGGTCTCCCCTGTTTTGTTTGTTTGGGCTCTGGTTTGGCTTGGGGGTTATACCTGATGGTGGCTGGGGGCTCCTTCTGTCTCGGTTTCTGGGGACCATGTATTGCCAGGGTGGAAGCCAGGCTCCCTCATGCAGAACCTGCCCATTGAGTTTTTTTGCTGGCATTTGTTTGTTTGTTTGTTTTTGCCTTTTTGTCTTCTGGTCTGCAAGGACAGATACACACAGCTTGTCTTGGAAACCATGATGTTTGCTGGACATTTGGGTCATTTTCACATCCCAGCTATTGTACTGAGTGCTGCCATGAACAGAGCTGTGTTTTCAAATGATGCCTTTTCTCTTCCAAGTGGGAATCACAAATGATGTATTGATCATCAAGAATAAGATCACTCCTGGATGTGAGTCATGCACACACAGTAGTTATTGTTCATTTCAACAGGGGAAAACCAACTCTTCCATTCTAGCAATATATCCTAGTCAACATGACGCTTTTTATTTATCTATTTTTTTTTAAATCACCATGAGATACAGTTACAAAGCTTTCAGGCTTGATTTTCAGTCATGCAGTGATCGAACATCCGGGTATCCCTCCACCAGTGCACATTTTCCACCACCAGTGTCCCCAGTATCCACTCCCACCCTTCCCTCTGCCTCCATGGCAGGCAATTTCCCCCAAACTCTCTCTCTACTTTGGGGCATTATGGCTTACAATAACAGATACTGAGAGGCTATCACGATTGGCCCTTTATCTACTCTTAGCACACATCTCCCATCCCGAACGATCCCTCCAACCATAGTTGACTTAGTGATCCCTTCTCTATTTCAGCTGCCTTCTCCCCCAGCTCATGAGGCAGGCTTCCAACTGTGGAGCAATAATCCAGGCCCTGTCTCTACTGTCCTTGGGTGAACATGATGCTTTTTAAAGGCACCTTTAAACTCTGTCCACGTTAGGGGCCCAGAGCTGTGCTTGATCAGGCTTTGACTCCAAAGTGCCTGTCTTGAGTTCACTCCTACTCCCTAAAGTGCAACCCTGGCTTCTCTGCTGTTTGAGCCTTGCACAGGTGCTATCTTTGCTCCCTGGAGCCACCTGTGATTTTCGGCCACACCAGGGTTAGCTGTGAGCACTGCCTCAAAGGGGCATGGGCCTGGGTGAGCGCCACAAAAACTACAACAGGCTCCAGAGCCAGGAAGTGCAGCTCCTTCCTGGTACCTGTGTGAGCCTCCAGCTGCCTCTGGAGAGCTCTGCCACCTTTGAGTGAGCCCGCCAGCTCATCTACAAGCCCCACAGTTAAAGCATGCCAGGCGGGGGACCAGGTACATGCTTTGCATGTGTCAGGCTCAATTCCTGGCACCACATGTTGCCCTGAGCACTTCCAGGATGACCCCTGAGCACCCCCCACGTGTGGGCAAAAGACAAAAACAGTATATTATCCATAAAATAAAGAAAGGCAACCCTTGGGAAGTACCACAACTCGTTTCAGTCATTGCAGCAACAACATCAGCAATGACAAAGGGAAGGGAATGATGGAGCAAAGACACACTATGTTTACATGCCTCTCCCCTCATCCTCCGAAATCTTTGACACATCTGAACTCTAGTCAGTGATATGCATGTGATGCTGCAGTATTGAGGGTAAAGAATACTGAGGTCTATGGCTTTCTTTTAAAATCCACCAAAGGGGCCAGCGCAATGGTACAGCAGGAAGGGCACTTGCCTTGCATGTGGCCAACCTGGGTCGGATCTCCAGTATCCCATAGGGCCCCCAGAGCACCTCAGGAAGTAATTCCTGAGCCCAGAACCAGGAGTAACCCCTGAGCATCAGCGGATGTGGCCCCAAAGCCAAAATAAATAAATAAAATCCACCAAAGTCCTGGGGCCCCAGTGATAGCTCAGAAAGCTGGGGCGCATGCCAGAAGTCTGGGGTCCGTCCTTAGAACTGCATGGGTTCCCCAGATCTACTCCAGGAGTTATCCCTTGAGCCTTACTAGGTGTGGTCTCCAGGTCCAAAATAAATGTATTTAAACACACCAAAATACTGAGATGGATTGATTCACAAGTGAAAGGATGGATGGAGGCTGCGTAGGACAGAGCAAAGACAATGGAATGCTAGGGGTCGAGGGGAGTGCGGGGAATTGGGCTTCCATGCTATCACTCACTCCCTAACTCTTGCAACTCTACAGCACATTTAAAAGTTTTTATAATAGGGGCTGGAGCGGTAGCACAGTGGATAAGACGTTTGCCTTGCACGCGGCTGACTCGGGTTCAATTCTCAGCATCCCATATGGTCCCCCAGTACCACCAGGAGTAATTCCTCAGTGCAGAGCCAGGAGTAACCCCTGAGCATCGCTGGGTATGATGAAAAAAGCAAAATATAAAATAAAATAAAAGTTTTTATAATAAAATGTAAACGTCAGTCAAAATGAAAGGGAGTGTTGGTACCAACCGGCATCTCCATGCGTTTTTTTGTTCCTTTGCGGTTAAAAACCCAGAACCTCTGACTCAGACCAGCTGCAGGAGGCCTGGGCTCCCTGACCCAGCGTCTCTTGGCTGAGCTGAGGGCGGGCAGGCGCTCCCACACCTCGCTCTAGCATGTGTGAGTCACTCGTGACTGCTGAGTCCCCGTATCAGGCCTCATCATGGGCACTGGACCCTGCTGCAATTCTGTTCACTGTTGGGAAGTCTTGGCAGGCTGTGCCTCTGCGGCCCCCAGCCCCTTTAGAGCATCCCTTTAGCCTCTGTCCACCTCGCCAGCATCCTCACCTTTCCACAGCATCATCACCATCCCAGGGACCATCCCCATGGGCCCCCTGAGGGCTGGGGCCCTGCTGTGTCCAGATGCTCCATGTGGACTGGTTCGGGGAAGGTCAGGGTGCTGCTCACACAGTACTGGGAAGCCCCCATCCCTCCTGACTGATGGCTAAGTTTTCTTCTGGCCAACAGTAGAGCTCCCAGCGCAGGGGGCTTCCCCTTCAGCACCTGGACATTGAATACAGTGATTCTAGCCGCTTCATTCCTATCCCCACCCGGGCACGGGGCAGGAGGGATCCTCACTGCCTAGCAGGCAGGACTCTGGGGGTCTTGTCCTCCTACATCTCTAGCTACAGGGAAGAGGGACTAAACAAATGAACTGAAGTAGGGTCCAACCCTCATCTCATTGTTGAGGGAAACGACTCAGAGCAGTCAAGCATCCTGCCCACAGGCGATCAGCAATGTGCAGGGTCACAGGGAGAGGATCCAACCGCCTCTAGGTCAGATGCGCTTGCTGCCGAGTCAGAGCCTGTGGAACAGTCTCCCCCTCGGACCCCTCTGCCTCTCGAGCACCCCTGCTGAGCCTTCCCACCCCTAGAAGGCCCGCCAGGTGCTTTGTCTGCCTTGTCTCCAAGGACTTAGGGTTTCTGGGATTCCATGACCCGGTGAGTCTGAAGCAACTCAGCTAAGTTTCCAGCGCCTGTCTCTCTCTCCTGTGCCCACAAGCCTGCTCTGCAGCTGGGCTGGCGGGAGCGCCCGTGGGATCCAAGGAAACGCGCCTCTCTGGCCACAGCTGCAGAGCAGGCGGTGAAGGACAAGGAGTGTGAAGGTCGAGGGGGCGGGGCGCTTGTTTCCAGCGGGGCTGGTGGGAGCAGCCGAGGGCTGGGATCCAGGCCTCCCGGCCCCCTGCCCACAGCTCTTCCCACGGTGCTGCCGCTTGAGGAAGCCACAGGGCATTTGTTCTGCATTAGGCCAAACCAGAAGGCGGTCGGAAGGGGTTGACAACCAGCTGTAAAGAAGTGTCCCAGGCCGTTGGTGGTGAAGGAATTTTAGTGGCAGAGCTACCAACCCAGACCCACACTGACAGACCAGGCCCACAGGATCACGGCGCTCTGCCAGCAGCCAGGGAGCTGCAGCTTTCCTGCTCAGCGGGGTCTCTCCAAGCCCTGACACCTTCCTCACTGTGCCAGCCTCTAGCCCACAGGTTCCCAGACTTAATCGGCCCACTGCCTGCTTTTCCAAATTAATAATAATAATAATAATATAATAAATACATATATATCACTCAGTGCCTGCCCCCGCCCCCCAGAAATCTACCTTCCTCTATAAGTGGACAAACAGAAAGTGCTCTCAATTGTACCAGGGGCTACTCCTGGCTGTCTTGTTGCCCCGTCAACCACTTTGGGAAGCTACCACTGCATACCTCCCTGATGGAGAATGGTCCCAGCCCTTACAGGGTTGCCAGATGCTGAGGGCACAGCAGGCCCAGAACCAGAAAGTTCTTCTTTTTTGGGGGGGAGGTCACATGCAGCGATGCTCAGGGGTTACTCCTGGCTCTGCACTCAGGAATCACTCCTGGCAGTGCTCAGGGGACCATATGGGATGTTGGAAATTGAACCCGGGTCGGCCGCATGCAAGGCAGACACCCTATCTGCTGTGCTATTGCTCCAGGCCTGGATCGTGTTTTTGATCTTGGCCAGCCTTACAATAAGTACCTTTTCCCTCTACTTTGTCTCAGAGTTTCCAAGCTTTATATTTAGATACACTTTTCATTTGAGTTACTTTTGTAAGGTGTATGAAGAAGCAAAAGGTGGTTCCTGCATGCGATGTAATCTAACTCAACCTTCAGAAGGAGGAAATTCTGACCCTGCTAAAGCCAGGCTGACCCAGAGGCCACTTGCACGGTGGAATAAGGGTTTCTCCACCGGACGGACAGGAGCAGTCCAACTGTGGGAGGTACCCTGAGTAGCACAAGTCACGGGGACAGAAAGTCCAACGCGGGTGACCAGGGGCTGACAAAATGGGGGGCAGGTGTTGGGGGCCACCCTTGTGTCTGTGCTGAAATGCCGCCGTGCACAGCCACCTAGCGTGTCTGTTGGGCTGCCCCTGCAGCCTCATCACCTGAGATCTCGGTTTCCCCTGGGCCTCACTCTGGCTGGCACTGCCCTGTACGTCTCACGGCCCGGCTGCCTACCGCACTGGGATTTTCCAAGGCCCTGCTTCAAAGGCTAGCCTGCAAGAATTGGGCTACTTCCCTAGACCGGCTCTGCACCTGCCCACGCTGGTCTCGTTCAGCCACAAATACAGCACCAACCCACAGTGACCCCAGCCAGAGGGGCCGGAGCCTGGGTCCCCCAGCCAGGGAAGCATGGCTGTGACCCCACCAGCCCAGCAGCAGTAGAACAAGAAAACAGGGGGTAGTCCAACCCTTTTGGAAAACAGTATAGACGATTCTCAAAAAATTAGAAATTGAGCTCCCATTTGATCCAGCAATACCACTCCTGGGAATATATCCCAGAGAGG
>JAOXYA010478188.1:0-16690 GCA_028565675.1 Sorex palustris | reverse complement strand
CGGTGCTCAGGGGACCATATGGGATGCTGGGAATCGAACCCAGGTTGGCCGCGTGCAAGGCAAATGCCCTACCCGCTATGCTATCGCTCCAGCCCCGAAGTTGCTGAAGACTTGATAATGAGCAAACTTGGCCTTGACCCGGCTATGGCAAGGGGCCCCTGCCCCCTCCCCCCACCAAACTGAGTCCAGGTGGTTTGTTTGCCAAGGAGAGATGGAGACAGATCCATGTGGACCTCAAGGGGTGACTGCAAAGGAAGGGGGGAGGGGAGGGGTGGGCGCCGGTGAGTCACTACTGGACATTTTGGGGGGGTACGGAGGCCTCTATGTTATTACTGAGGTGTATGCAAGAGGCAGATCTTTTACAGTGCTATAAAACTATCACTTTTTTGGGGGGAGTGTCACACCCAGAGTTTTAGTTGGGGGGTGACGCAGAGAAAAGACTGGGCTGGGGGCTGGAGCGATAGCACAGCGGGTAGGGCATTTGCCTTGCACACTGTCAACCCAGGTTCTATTCCCAGCATCCCACATGGTCCCCCAAGCACCACCAGGAGTAATTCCTGAGTGCAGAGCCAGGAGGAACCCCTGTGCAACTCCGGGTGTGACCCAAAAAGAAAAAAAAAAGAAAAGACTGGGCTGTGGGGGGCTGAAGAGATAGCCCAAGAGATATGGCACTTGCCTTGCTTGCAGCCAATCCCCAGTACTACAGGACTGCCCCCCCAAACAGCCCCCTGAGCACTGACCCAGGAGTGTAACCTGAGTATCACATGATGTGACTCTCCCCCCCGAAAAAAATCACCAAAGATGTGTTGACAGTGATGTGGGTGACGAGGAGGAGGGGGCTGATGGAGACCATCGTAAAAATGAACCTTCTGGGGTAAAAATGAACCCCCAGAAGAGCTGGAGAGGGAACACGGCGGGGAAAGAGGTTGCCTCCCATGTGGCTGACCAGGGTTTGATCCCCAGCCTCCCATGTGGTCTATGGAGCCCTGCCAGGAGGAATTCCTGAGTGCAGAGTCAGAAGTTAGCCCTGAGCACCACAGGGTGTGACCCCCAAAGACAAAGCCAAAACAAACAAACAAAACAAAACAAAACAAAGGGACCTGAGCAAACCAGCAGTTAAAATGTTTCCCCTACACGTGGCAGACTTGGGTTCAATCCCCGGCACCCTTGAGCACCTTGAGCACCACCAGGAGTAACTCCTGAGTGCAGCGCCAGGAGTAATCCCTGAGCATTGCTGGGTGTGACACCCCTCCCCCCCAAAAAATGAAAGGTTTTGCACCAAAGTGATAAGTACAGCAGGTCGGGCGTTGTGCCTTGTATACAGCTGGCCGAGGTTAGGTTCAATCCCTGGCACCTCAGGTGGTCCCCCAAGCACTGCCACAAGTAATTCCTGAGTGCAGAGCCAGGAGTAACCACTGAGCATCTTTTATAACAGTAGGTAGAGCACTTGCTTTGCATGCGGCCGGCCTGGGTTCGATCCCCAGCACTCCCCAGAACCTACCAAGGTGTGATCCCCAAACCAATCAAACAAAACCCCCTAGTAATTGAGCTCCCCTATGACCCAGCAATTCCACACCTTGGCATCTATCCCAAGGGCGCAAAAATTCTTATTCAGAAAAGACATCCTCGTTTCTCTGTTCGCTGCAGCGCTATTCAGAATAGCCCAAATCTGAAACGAGGCAAGTGTCTAAGCACAGATGAGCAGATAAGGACTCTATGCGAGGGACCAGAGTGATAGCACAGTGGGGAGGGTCCTTGCCTTGCATGAAGCCTACATGGGTTCGATCCCCAGCATCCCACAGGGTCCCCCAAGCACTGCCGGAAACTTCCCCCCACCCTCGCAAAAAACAAAAGAAAGAAAGAAAGAAAGAAAGAAAGAAAGAAAGAAAGAAAGAAAGAAAAAGAATTCAGACAATACTAGCTGTAGTAGAGAGGCAAAGGGCCTTAGTTTGCCTTGCAGGCGGCTGCTCCCATTCAATCTCAACTTCCCCAGTTTGAACAGTCTTTTTTTTTCTTTCCTTTTCTTTTCTTTTTTTATTTGGCAAGTTTTTGGGGTCACATCCAGCAATGCTCAAGAGTTACTCCTGGCTCCATGCTCAGGAATTACTCCTTTTTTTTGGCTTTCTGGGTCACACCTGGCGATGCTCAGGGGTTACTCCTGGCTCTGCGCTCAGGAATCACTCCTGGTGGTGCTCAGGGGACCCTATGGGATGCTGGGAATCGAACCTGGGTTGGCCGCGTGCAAGGCAAATGCCCTACCCTCTGTGCTATCGCTCCAGCCCTCTCTCTTTTTTTGGGGGGGCTTTTTGGGTCACACCTGGCGATGATCAGGGGTTACTCCTGGCTCTGCGCTCAGCAATTATTCCTGGCGGTGCTCAGGGGACCCTAAGGAAGGCCGGAGTTCGAGCCCTGGTCGGCTGCGTGCAAGGTAAACAAGGTAAACCTGCTGAACTGTTGCTCTGGCCCCTTGGGAGTGCTTTTTTTCTGAGGACATTAGTCGAGCTCCTCCCTCTGGGCAGGTCTACATTGAAACAGCTGAGGTTCCATTCAGACCCAGTCGATACCTCTCCTGCGTCTCTGTCTCTAAATGCAGGTCTGTCATTTCCCACCAAGGGATCCCCAAGGGGGCTGGAGTCATAGTCCAGCAAGTGAGGATACTTGCCTTGCACACGGCTGATGCGGGTTCCATACCTGGCACCCTATAGAGTCCCCCCCCCCCCGTCCCCGACCCCGAGCACTGCCAGGAGTGATCCTTGAGTGCAGAGTCCGGAGTAACCCCTGAGCATCGCCCCAAAAATCAAAAGAAAGAAAAAAATAACAGCTGAATAAACAAAAGAGGGGAAGGGACAGATGGCGCAGTGAGGGAAAAGTCCAGAAGCCACCGGGCTGCAGCAGCTGCGCCCTGCCGTGACGTCACCCGAGGATCTGGTTTCTTGCATCTGCTGGTTCTATGCTTGGCGGGGCCGATGCCAGGCCTGCCTGCTTCCCCCTAACATCCCAGGCGAACCCCAGGTACTTCGCAGGGCTTCCCCACGGCACTTTGATGGCTGGCAGGAAAGCGGGGTCCCGGGTCCTGGAATTGTTCACACAACCCTGATATTTCTGCTGACTGGGGTCCCAACACTTTTGGGTAGGTTTGAAAGATCAAGGCGTGGTCAGTGGCAAGTGACCCACTGTGGCAAAGACACGACTTCCTGTGGAAGAGTGGGCACCCTCTCCCCCTTCATGAAAGGGGGAGTGTCCTGGCCATTGTTTAAAGCTGCCCATGGCTCAGGGACAGGGAGTCCGGGGGCTTGCCGTGCATGGGGCTGACCCGATTCGCCCCTGCAGAGGGTCCCCAGAACCCCATCCCTGAGCACTGAGCCAGAAGTCAGCCCTGACCACCGCCGGGTGTGACCCCAAAACAAAGACAAATAATCACTTTTCAGGCCAGGGAGATAATACAGCGGATAAAGCTCTAGGATGCAGTGGGGGGCTGACCCCTAATTTGCCACTGCAGAGGGTCCCCTGAGCCCTGTCAGACTGTTGAGTGTGGAGTCAGGAGTCAGCACTGAGCACCCCCAGGTGTAGTCCAAAACAAAGTAAAAGGGAAAAAATCAAAAGACTAGGTACTTGATACTGAACCCGAATGGTTTTTCTGTGCCTGGATTTCTGGGGTGCCACCAGCAGCAGAGTTTGGAACTCACTGATGGAAATTCTGCAGGTTCTCGGCTGGCGGGAGGTGCTCTCTTGCCCTTGGGGTTCTCTGCATCACGCCGGCTAGCTGGCTGTCCTCTCTGGCCTTCAGGGCTCTCTGCATCAGGGGAACACTGGCTCAGACCCTCTCCTCACCCAGCCTCAAACTTAAGAGTAGACTCTCCCAGGGAATCTCATCCAAGGCTCTCCTTTCGGGTGGAGCCACTCCTTACAGTGCTCGAGGGGAATGGAGCCCAGGCCTCCCACATGGGTGCCAGCCCTTTAGCTCCATGACCCAAAGCCTCAGTCTCGGTTTTTTTTTTTGGGGGGGGGGATGGCCCACACTCAGTGATGCTCAGGGCTTTCTCCTGGCTCTGCACTCAGGGATCATGCCTGGCAGGCTCGGCACCCTATGGGATGCTGGGGATCGAATTTGGGCATCCGGGCCCTCCCCGCTGTACTATCGCTCCAGGCCTCCTCCTCCCTCCCTCCTTTCTTTTCTCCCTCCCCCTCCCCCCCTCAGTGTTCCTCTCCTCTCACAATGGTAGCGGGATGGCATGAAGCCACAGTGACCTGAAAGAAACTGTCCCTCCTTCTGTCTTTCCCTCCAACATTCCGTACCCTCCACGCTGGCCAAACTTGCTTTGGAATTCATTAGTGACCCCCTCCCTGGTGCTTGGCTGTGCCTGTGGGCGCCTGGATTTTATTTTTGGCCTCTCTGCCCTTGGCTGACCCAGAGCTAGAACCACTCAGCTTGTTGAAACTGTTCAACGACTCAGACCCTCTGCTTGCCTGCATGCTGGATCCCTGAATGTTTCCCCCAGGGCCCAACCACATTCAGCTCTGCACCACCTTTGCAGATGGGGAAACTGAGGCACAGAGAGTCCTTCCTCTCTGGTCTTGGAGAGGGGATAAAAACTCACAAGTGTGCTGGGGCAGTACTACAGAGCAGAAGGCAGAAGGCCTTGTGGGTTCGATTCCCCTGTCCCTTGAGCCCCGCCAGGAGTGATCCCTGAGTGCAGAACTAACTAGGAGTCAGCCCTGAGCACCACCAGGTGTGGTCCAAAGCCAGAACCAAAACCAAACCAAACCCAAACCCGCACAAGTGGGCTGGAGTGGGCACTAGCCTTGCACACGGCCGACCTGGATTCTCTTCCCGACATCCCACGGGGTTCTCTGACCCCCACCAGGCGTGATCCCTAAGCGCAGAGCCAGGAGTCAGCCCTGAGCATCGCCAGGTGTGACCCCTGATCAAAACCAAAACAAACTCGGAAATGCTGGGGCTGGAGCAAAAGGGGGGGAGGGCACTTGCCTTGCAGGTGGCCATCCTGGGTTCGATGCCCGGCGCCCCATCAGGTCCCCCGAACCCTGCCAGGAATGACCCCTGAGCACAGAGCCAGGAGTCAGCCCTGAGCACCACCTGGTATGGCTCAAAAAAAAAAAACCCAAATAACTAAAAACCTCACAAATGCTGGTTCCTCCCTTCGCCCAGCTGTGACGACGGTGGCCCTGTGCTCCAGAGGACCACTTGGAGACAGGGAGTCGAGGTCCTTCTCTGTGGTCATCATCCTCCCCCCTCCTCCGCCCCCACCACCAGCCCAGCCACCCAAACATTCAATCCCTGTCTGGCTGTGTCCAGGAAAGCAGCTAACCCCAGATCGCCGGCCTCCAGCTGTGCTAAGCCGCTAGTGAGGAGATAAATGGATGTGATGATTAGCCCCAAATGAGGTTCAGGGATTATCCGAAGCCATCTCTGTTGATGCTTTGTCCTTGTGGCTTAGGGGAAAGGCTGTGTTTTTTTTCTTTCTTTCTTTCTTTCTTTCTTTTTTTTTCAGGAACCAGGCATCTCGGGCAGTGGGGGTGGGGGCAGTGTCCAGTGGGCATTTGCACCCAAGTGAGACAGACCAATACCGCTGGCTTTGGCTCCAAGCTCTGTGACCTTGGACAAGTGGCTTCAGTCCCCTCCAAATCTATTTCCTTTCTTCTTCTTGTTTATTTTTTTTGGGGGGGGGAGGCACACACAAGCCGTGCTCAGGGATTACTCCTGACGCTGTCTTCAGGGATCACTTGTGGTGTGTGTGAAAGGGGTGGAATATGACTATTAGGATGCTGGGGGTCAAACCCAGGTTGGCTGTGTGCAAGGCAAATGCCCTGCCCACTGCACTGTCCTTCTGGCCCTGAAAGTTGCTTATTTTGGAGGTGGACCCTGTTGCGTTCATGGTCCAAAAACTGGGCCCCCGACTAAATGCAAAAGCTCTGTTTTCTAGCCTACCTGGCAGGGCAGGGAGCATTTGCAGGCGAAGGGCAGAAAGTACAGACGCAGACATTCCCAAGCAACAGATTTTTGCAAAGCAAGGTCTGGCCCTCCAGGACACCAACACATTGGGAATTGGTCCCCAGGTGGGCTTGGTCACCTGGGAGAATCTCGAGGCCATCCCAGATGCACTCCTTGATTATCTGCTGTCGGCCCAGACTCTGCTGCCCCTTGGAAGCTGCTGCTCTCTGGGTTAGCCTGTTCGAAGTCAGCTTGTCTGGGAAGAAATAAAATCGGAAGAGGGGCCGGAGTGACAGTACAGAGGGGTTTATGCGGCCGACCCTGGCGGGTTCGATCTCCGGCATCCCACTGAGTCCCCTGAGCACCGCCAGGATGATTTGGAGTGCAGAGTCAGGAGTAACCACTGAGCATCGTCGGGTGTGGTCCCCCCAAACAAAAGGCAAACAAACAAACAAGGAGGTACTGAGTGAGCCGGAGTGACCTGGAGCCCCAATTTAAGTGGCTGCTAATGTTTGGCTCCCACCCAGCTGTCAGTACGAGAGAGAACAAGACAGAGACCGAACTTGGTCCCCATCTATCTTTCATTTAATTGATGAGAAACTATGGCAAATGGGCCCATAAATACGAGTTGTTGGGGCTGGAGCGATGGCACAGCGGGTAGGGCGTTTGCCTTGCCCATGGCGACCTGGGTTCGATCCCCAGCATCCCATATGGTCCCCTGAGCGCCACCAGGGGCTCTCCTGCGTGCAGAGCCAGGAGTAACCCTTGTGCATCGCCAGGTGTGACCCCAAAACAATATATATATATATATATATATATATTGTCCTTCCTCAGGGACAGTGAAGCGACAGGTTTATATCTGCCCTTCTCGGGGGCCCCAATCCAAGCTAGCTATTGTCAGGACCCCTGCAAACTTCCCAGGAGCGTAGAGAGAGACCAATGGTAGATGTTCCACCCTGGGCCAAGACTGAGACTTGTTTGCAAGATGATGGCTCTTTAACCCACTGAGAGGAGCAACAGCAAAGGACATTATTGCCGTAGCATTGACACCCAGGGGACCCCTGATCCAGAAGCCAAAAGCCATAAAGAGCAAAGAGAACAACGGGGGGAAATCCAGGCTTGGCTGGGGCCTGGCCTCCTCTCCGTGCCAAGCAAACTGCCTGGGAGGAGGTTTGGGTGCAATTACCCAGCTCTGAAGAGCTGAATTTCCGCCACCCCCTGTGGGGTTCTGAGGCAGTTCCTGGCCAGAGTCTGAGCTGAAAGAATTTCGGGGCAGGAGTGACGGTGACAGTAGCTAGAGCACTTGCTCTGGAAGTACCAACCTGAGTTTGATCCCGGGCACCTCATAGGGTTCCCCTGAGACAACCAGGAGTAAGTCCTGACACAGCCAGGTGTGACTCAAAAACAAAAAAGAAAGAAAAAAGGGGGGGAATAAAAAAAAAAACAACAACAAACTCCAATGAAGTCCAAGCTCAGTTCTTAATTGGTCTGCAGACCTTGGTCAGGCCGCATAACCTCTGCAAAACTCTAAAATGGGAATAGAAGGGCCAGATCCAGGGCAAGACATAGTACAGCAGGAAGGGTGCTTGCAAGGCAAGCACCCGACGTGGGTTCAATCCCCGGCATCCCATCTGGTCCTCCACACATCACCAGGATATCTGAGTGCACTCCTGAGCATTGCTGAGTTGGACCCAAAAACTGAAAAAAAAAAAAAAAAAGTGTGTGTCGGCAAATAGAGGGGCTGGGACAGTTGGTATATCACATAGGACAGTTTTCTTGCATGCAGCTGACACCGGTTCGATCCTGGCACTCCACAGGGTCCCCTGAGCCCTGCCAGGAGTGATCCCTGTGAGTCAGCCCTGAGCACTGCCATGTGTGGTCCCAAAACAAAATTTAATAATAATAAATGTAACAAAATAAAACAGGCACAGCAGGAATAAGCAAAAGAAGCCAAAGCGGTGTCCGGCAGGGAGAACACTTGCCTTGCACTCCGCTGACCTGGGTTTGATCCCCGGCATCCCATAGGGACCCTGGAGTACCACCAGGAGTGATTCCTGAGTGCAGAACCTGGAGTAACCCCTGAGCATTGCTGGATGTGACCCAAAATGCACCTCCCCCAGAAAACACAATGACGAAGGGATGAGGGGACAGGAGGTTCCAGGGGAGAGGAGGAGTGGGGGAGAGGGTCCGAAGGCTGGCAGCACCTCAGAATATGGGAGAGAAACAAGACAGAGTCCGGACTTGGCCCCCCATCTATCTTTCAATTAATTGATGGGAAACCAATGGCAAATGGGCCCATAAATAAGATCATTTCCGAGAGTGGTTGGCTGCGAGGGAAAATGAATTAGGCCATGTTATAATGCTATAGAGTCACTGCTGGCGGGGAAGCAAATTAGATCCAGGGAGGAGAGAAAAACTCTTTAGGAAGTGACATTTGAAACGCAGATGATCAAAAGGACAAGGAGGATTCAGCCAAATGGAAATCACCTTAAGCAGGGTTATTTCCTATTTTTGAAAAATCAGTTTAAAAGAGAGACTGTACAGAGAGGAGGGTGCTTGCCTGGCACGCAGCCAAGCCGGGTTCGACCCCCGGCACCCCAGAGGGTCCCCTGAACCCACCTGAAGCGATCCCCGGGTCAGAGCCAGGGGTCAGCCCTAAGCATCACTGGGTGTGACTCAAACAAACAAAATAACAAGTTTTGGGGATAGGGCATTTGCCTTGCACACAGCCGACCTGGGTTTGATTCCCAGCATCCCATATGGTCCCCTAAGCACCGCCAGGAGTAATTCCTGAGTGCAGAGCCAGGTGTGACTCCAAAAAAAAAATCATCTTGCTAGCAGAGAAACGTACCAATGTCACATCTCCAAAAGAACATAATACCGTCAGATCTTCCCCTGTAGACTGGTCTGAGCTGATAATGCTGGGGCCTTCCTGCCTGATGATGATGACACAGCAGTCCCTGCCAAACCCAACACCCTCTGCCATAGAAACAACCCAGCTGAGTCGGAGCGATAGCACAGCGGGTAGGGCATTTGCCTTGCACGTGGTCGACCCAGGTTTAATCCCCCAGCATCCTATAGGGTGCCCCGCACTGCCAGGAGTAACTCCTGAGTGCAAAGTCAGGAGGAGCCCCTGAGCATGGCCTGTGTGACCCCCAACAAAGGAAAAAGAAAAGAAACAACTTATCTCCTCAACAGCAAACTGCCAAGACACCAAATTGTCCCATATCTAGTGCTTCTGGACTGCCATCCACAGCCACGTGACACCACCAAATTTCCTAGTCCCGTCAGCCCAGCACAGCCACGGCACACGGGAGAGTTGCACAGAAGCCCACTTAGCGCCGGGAGCCAGGGACACAGAAGGCTCAGCTAGCACCAACCAGCCCAGCACATCCTCAGATGACGACAAACACACATCTGTGGGAGGCAGAACCGTGATCACAAGCCGACTCTTACTGATCCAACGCGTGAGCATTCCATTTGTCCATGTGCTGTAACAAACAACATGAAGTCAATTTGTTTGTGCCTGCAGGGGGGCAGGCTGAGGTGGAGGGTGGGAAACAAGGGACACTGGTGGAGGGAAGGGCACACTGGTGGTGGGACAGGAGTTGGAATATTGAATGCCTGAAACATCTGTGTTATGAACCACTTGAAATCATGGTGCTAGAGTAAAAACATATTTTTTAAATAGTTTTGGGGCTCCGAAGCCATAGTACAGTGGGAAGGGCATTTACCTTGCATAGGGCTGACCCAGGTTTGATCCCCGGCATCCCATAAGGTCCCCCAAGCACAGCCAGAAATACTTCCTACAAGCAAAGCCAGGAGTAAGTCCTGAGCATCGCCAGGTGTGGTGCCCCTCAAAAGATCAGTTGGAGAAGGGTTGGTTACAGACATAATGCAGCAGATACGGTTCTTGCTTTGCACACTTTTGACCCAGCTTCACTCCCCTATCTGATCCCCAGCACCCTAGAGTGACCCCTGAGCCTGCCAGGTGTGATCCCTGAATGTAGAGGCAAAAGTAAAGCCCTGATCATCGCTAGTGTGGCCCCCAAACCAAACCAAGCCAATAACAAAAAAAAAAGCAGTTGGGGGGGGCAGAAAGATAGCACAAAGGGCAAGAGCAGAGGCTTGGTGAGCATGAGGCTCCGAGTTTGATCCCCGGCACTCCAAGGTCTCCCAAGCACTGCTGGGTACAGCCCTGGTGCCCACCCCTCCCAATGCCACTGGTGCTGCATAATACAGCAGCGCTGGTCAGAGCACTGAAGCAGTGAGGACCCACCAGCTGGAGTATCCTGGAGTACAGACCCCAGGTCTCTAAGCATGAATAGGAAGCCCCTTATCCCCCAGTCCTCCCCCCAAAAAAGCAGCTTGAGGCCAGAGCTACAGTCCAGAGGGGAGGGCCCTTTCCCTGCACACACTTAACCTGGGTTCGATCCCCAGCGGCCCTGAGCTACTGCCAGAAATGGTCACAGAGCCAGGAGTCAGCCTGGAGCCCAGGCAGGTGTGTGTGTGCGCGCAGCCCGCACACAAAAACAAGTCAAAACAAAAACCCAAACCAGCCTGGTACTACGTGGAGATGGCGCTGGATGAAATGACTAAGGAGAGAATTGATGAGACGCGGCAGGAGGGAGGGTTAGGCAGAAAAAAAACCTGCCACCTGCGGCTTAGCAGGACTGTGGTTTGAAAAAAGGAAAAGAAAGCCATCAAATGAGCAAGCACTCGAGAAAACGAAGTCACTCTGACCCCTGCTTCCCACGCGCCCATCCGTTCGGCAGATACAATTCAGCATCTATTGTGTGCCAGTCACCACCCTAAGAGATGGAGAATGAGAGAGATGAAAGACAAAATCAGTGTAAAGAGTCCAGAAGAGAAGATGACCGATGTCACCAGAAAGTGAGGAGGGGCCGGAGCAATAGTACTGTGGGGCAGGCGTTGGCCTTGCACGCAACCAACCTGGTTCGATCCCCGGCACCCCACAGGTTCCCCCCGAGCACCGCCAAGGTCCCCCAAGCACCGCCAGGGAGCACTGCATCCCTGAGTGCAGGGCCAGGAGTCATCCCTGAGCATCGCGGGGTGTGGCCCCAGAATCAAACTAATAAAGGGGGAGACAGCTTTGCCTGTTACCAGAGCCCAGAGTTTGATCCTGAGCACTGCACTGTGCCCTGAGCAACCCCTGCCCCCCAGCAAACTACCAGGCACGGGCAATGAGCTCACTCTCTCCCCTCCAAAAAAAAGAAATCCAGTGTGATGAGAAGTGTAGCAGAAGGCTGGGACTCATAGAGCCTGAGGCCAGAAATTTTCATTGAGAATAACCACACTTTGACTTGCAAATACGGTAAAGATTTTGTTTTACACATTTTCCCCTCCTTGTGTTTTCTGGGCTACACCCAGCAGTGTTCAGGGACGCTTTGGTCCTCTATTTTATTTTACTTGTTTTTTTTTTGGGGGGGGGCAGGGGCTACACCCAGCGGTGTTCCTGGCTCTATACTCAGGAATCCGTCCTGGCAGGGCTTGGGAGACCATATCGGATGCCGGAGATCAAACCTGATTGGCTAGGTGCAAGGCAAGTGCCCTCCCCTCTGTACTATCAATCTGGACCCGTGTGTGTGTGTGGGGGGGGGGGAGTGCCAGGGACTGAACCCGGGGCACTGCACTTGCAAGGTGAATACTTAACTTCTGAGCCACATCCTTGATACAGTATAAATACTAAAGAAGGTCCATCCCTTCAAGGGAGCCAAAGGCTTTGCATTTGAGCCAGAGATCAGGATCTGATCCCAGGCACTGCATAGTGGCCCCTGCGCCGGGCCATGTGGGTGAGGGAAAGGAAAGAACGAGTTTGTCTTTTGCTCTGGAAGGTACGGAAAGTTCTCTGTGATGGACGGGAATGAAGTGCCCAAAGCAATCAATCAGTCGAAACACCTGAGTTTGCAACAATGGGGCACGGACGTGGCGAGGTCAAAGTGATATTTCCCACAGCTGGGCAACCCCCCCCACGCCGTGTGCCCTAAGCAACAGAACCCCAAGTCCCGGTCCTTCGCAACGGAGCTGCCTGCGGGTGCGGATGTCGCTCCTAGCTCCCAGCAGCCCTGTAAGGCATCTCTGCTGGCGCCCTCTCCCGTCCCCACCACCCCCGCCTCTTTTCTGGGTCTCCCTAGAGCTGGTCTGCCCTGGGGGCGGGAGTGCGGGGGGGGGGGGAAGGCCACTGGGCTCCGTGCCCTGCAGCTCGACTGGCATTCGGGGCGAGCCGGAGAAGGGGGCTCGACGCCCCGCGTGCACATGTGCTAGCCCCGGCAGGAGGGAGCGCCTGGGCGGCGGAGTCCGGGAGGAAGAGGGGGAGGAGGGAGAGGCGCCCCGCTCGGCTGCCAAGGAGCTGCGGCTGCCAACAGGTACGTAGGGCGCGCGCTGGCTCGCTCCCTCGCTCGCCGGGGCTGAGCCGGTCCGCGGGGGTCGGCGGAGAGACCCCAACGCCGGGGCCCAGCGCCTCGGAGCCCCCCAGCCCACGCTGCCGGCGGCTTCACCCCTCCCTCTCTCAGCCTCCGGGGCAAGCGCCTGGCGCGCGCGCGCTCGTTTCAGCACCGCGGCGGGTACAGCTCCAGGGTCCGGGCGCGCTCCGCTGCCCCGGGTCAGCCCGGCCGGCGTGGACAGCCCTTCGTTGGGGGTCGGGTGGGGGCGGTTCGGTGACCTCCCGGGGCTCCGCACCACGGTTCCCTCGCCTCCCGCGTCAGCACCGCGGCGAATGGACAGCTCCTGCCCAGCGCCCGCTTGCAGGCGGGCAGCGAACAAACAAAGCAAGCCCCGGGGCTGGGGCCTCCGAGGCGGCGCGGGAAGAGGGGAGTGGGGGGTGTTGCACGGGGTCGGGGATCCCGCCTCCCGCCTGCGACGTGTGCGAGGGGCGAGCGGGGGCGAGAGGGGGTGCAGCCGGTGCCCATCGCGCGCGCGTTGGGTGTGCGAAGCTCTCGCCAGGCCTTGGCCGGGGCAATCAATGGCGGGTGGCGGAGGGAAGTGGCAGAGAGAGAGGCGGGCACGGAAGGGCTCCCGTTCTAGGAAAGGGAGGGGGCTGGACCTAGGCGCCGAGGAAGGGGTGCAACGCCCCCCCCCCGTTTCCTCCAGCCCCCCCCTCCCGCCCTCGCTCCGGACCACGCGCGCTCTCCCTTTGCAGAACGCGCGGCTGCGGGCGCTGGCGCCGGAGTTTTCCCCCAGAACATCCCTCGAAAGTGTGAGGCTGAGTTTCTAAGGGGTTGGGGGGGTGGGAGCTGGGGGGGGCGGGGAGGGGGCCGAGAAACGCTGGGGAAGCCCGCACCAACGGGCAGCCACACGGCTCTGCGCCTCCCTTCCAGCCCGAGACCCGCCTCCGCCTCCCCCCTCCCCGCGCGCAGCTGCGGGCGAAGGACGCAAGGAAAAAAGGGGTTGGGGGGGATGGCGGGTGCCCGGGGTGTGGTGGGGGGCGTTCCGGCCTCTGCAAAGGTGGTGTGAAGTCAGCTAGGTTCTGGGGCGGTTTGCAATTTGCCAGGTAAGACCTGGCGGCGGCGGGGCGCTGACGACCCGCGGAGGAGGAGCGGCTGGATATCCAAAGGGGGGGTGGGGGGCGGAGAAAGCGCGTCCCGACGTGGGGCGGGCCCGGGAGGGGGGCCCCGTGATCCCGCGCGCTCGGCGGGGAGGGGGCGGGACGCGGGAAGAGGCGCCCAGAGGTGAACTACCCAAGGTCACACGGTAGCAGAAAACGAGGCCTCAAAGCCCAGGCTCTCCCGCCCCCGTCCCGGACCTGTTGTGTAACGCTTGGAGTCCTTGAAAATTCCCAGCGGCAGGCGCCGGAGTTGGTGGCCATTCTTGGGCACCGCACGGCGCTGTCCCCTGCTAGCAGGTGACCTTGAGGGGGTGACCTTGAGAGGAAAAGTGGGCAGCAGTCTCTGGCGGGGAAGACTGGCGATACCTTAGTGCGTGCAAGCAAACACACAAACAATCAGAGGTACAGCGAGGAGGGTGCAGGTCCGGGTTCCATCTCTGGGCGTCCCGGATGGTCTCCCGAGCTCACCAGGAGTGATTTCTGAGTGCAGAGCCAGGGAGTAACCCCTGAGCATCACCGGGTGTGGCCCCAAAAATTCAAAAAGAAATAATCAAGAAATACAAAAAATAAAATGCACCATCCTGCGTGCGGGCGGTGCGCTGGTCTTGCATGTGGCCAAGCTGGGTTCAATCCCTGCATCCCTGCCGGTCTGCTCCTGCTCCACTGGGGAGGTGGAGTCAGGAATAAGTCCTGAGGCACCGCCAGGTATGGAAGCAAAGCCACAAAGGAAAAAAATGCATCCTCCAGTTTAGGGCTTGTGGGAATCTCAGAGGCAGGAGTGAGGATGGGGGGGGGGGATGCCTGGAGGGGAAGTCGAGTGGAGGAAAAGAAACACACTTTGGCCAGATGGCAGCCTGTGCAAAGGTGGGAGGTGTGAAATCACACCTTCAGGGTGAGGTCACTGGGTTGGAAGGTCCTCAGGAAGGGGTGGGGGGGGGAGGACAGGGGGGTGTCCATCTGCAGGGAGCCCTCTGGTGGGGCTGGAGGGTTAAGACAACGGGGAGGGTGCTTTTCTTGCCAGCAGCAGACACGGGTTCAAGAGTGATTCCTGAGCACAGAGCCAGGAGTAAACCCTGAGCATCGCCAAGTGTGGCCCCAAAACAACAACAAACAAAAATGAACTGGTGCAACCCCTGATCTGAACACTCCAATCTTTCAGAGAGTCTTGGGAGAGGTGTCAGGCTGGGTTAGGAGGGCACTGAATTCCAGAATGGATTTGAGACCAGAACTGGGGTACAGGTAAGCTCCGGACAAGTTTTACCATGCCAGAACTACTGAACCCCGCGGCACATTCTGGAGGGTGTGGGATGGACTCAGGGAGCATTTGCCAGGCAGACCAAGAGACAAATGAAGGGGCTGCAATGACAGCACAGCAGGGAAGGCGTTTGCCTCGCAAGGGGACAAGTGGGGTTCGATCCCCAGCATCCCACAGGGTCCCTTGAGAGCCCCGCCAGGGGTCATTCCAGAGATGGGAGTCAGCCCTGAGCATCACCGGATGTGGCCCCCAAATAACAACAACGAAAAGGAATGGGGCCAGGGAGATGGCTCCAAGGGCTTTGCACGTGAAAGCCACTGGCGAGGCCTGGCCTGGTCCCTGCTGAGCACTGCACTGAGGAGTTCCCCCAGATCTTGGCAGGACACAAGCTTCCCCTGCTCCAAGATCGGGGAGGAGGGGGAAGGCGAGGACAGAACGTTTCGTTCCCTCCCGGCATCCTCGGGGCTGGCAGCTTGCCCGGGATATTCTGGGGAACTGTTTGTGGAAAGCGTCACGGAAATCCGCAAGGGGGAACACTCAGGAAATCTTGGGGGACAAGCTCCTCAGAGGAGGCGCAGAGGCTGGGGTGAGCCGGGGGATGTCTCGGGAGGCCCTTCCGAGCCCCAGTGTCTCCTGCCCCAAGAATGCAGCCACCTCCTCTTCCCTCACACCCTAGACCAGCCCAGGCGAGCCTCCGTTTCTCTGCAGAAGGTCCAGAAGTGAATCTCGGCGGGGCCAGAGCAAGAGCACAGTGGGCGGGCGCTGGCCCTGCACGCGGCTGACCCAGGTTCGACCCCCAGCATCCTATAGGGTCCCTCGCCACAACCCTGCCAGGAGCGACCCCTGAGCAGAGAACCCTGAGCACTGCCAGGGGGGGCTCCAAAAACAAAACTAAAAGTGGATTTGGGGAAAGGGCCCAGGAAGGGGAAGTGCCCGTTCACCAGACACTTCCTGCCGGAGAGCGGGAGAGAGCTGCCTTTTGGGAGAGGCACAAGAGCTTCGGAGTTCCCAGTCTCTGCCAGCCGGGAAAGGCGGCCAAGGAGGGGCCAGCAGGCCAGGCGACAGATGGGCCAGAGAGGGCCGGGCGCCAGCGCTCAAATCCCTGAACGCCGGCTCAGAGCAGAGATCCAGCCTCGAGCTTCTCCCACGGCAGTCCCGGCTCCTCCTAGCTAGGGACGATCTTAGAAAAGAGACCCTGGGCCAGAGCGACAGCACAGCGGGGAGGGCATTTGCCTTCCATGGGACTGACCGGGGTTCAGTCCCTGGCTTCCCACATGGTTCCTCGAGCACCACCAGGAGTAACTCCTGAGTGCAGAGCCAGGAGTGAACGCTGAGCATCACCAGGTGTGACCCAAAAAGGCTAAATAAATAAATAAATAAGGAAGAAAGTTGGGGTCGGAGCTAGTAGGGTGTTTGTTTGCCTTGCACGCGGCTGACTCGGGTTCGATCTTTGGCATCCCATATGGTCCCCTGAGCACCGCCAGGAGTAATTCCTGAGTGCAGAGCCAGGAGGAACCTCCGAGCCTCACTGGGTGTGACCCAAAAGGAAAAAAAAAAGAAAGAAAGAAAGAAAGAAAAAAAAAGACCTAGCATTGGGGCTGGAGTGGTATAGTGGTAGAGCATTTGCCTTGCACGTGACCAAGTGACCAACCTGGGTTCAATTCCAAGTATCCCATATGGTCCTCCGAGCATCGCCAGGAGCAATTCCTGAGTGCGGAGCCGAGAGTAACCCCTGTGCATTGCGTGTGACCCAAAAACGCAAAAAAAAAAAAAAGAAAGAAAAAAGGACCCAGCAATTTTTGAAGCTACTGAAACAAGACTGGCTGAGCTGGGTTCGATTCCTACGCCCCTCTCAGAGAGCCCGGCAAGCTACCGAGAGTATCTCGCCCGCACGGCAAAGCCTGGCAAGCTCCCCGTGACG
>JAOXYA010478182.1:0-16691 GCA_028565675.1 Sorex palustris | reverse complement strand
CCAGGTGAATTGTTAGTATAATCTGTGAAAAAGTGTTTGGATGTTGTGTCATATCAAGAATAAACATTAGATTTTTATTAAGAAATTAAGAAATCTCAAGGCCAAGAGATAGAACAGAAGGTAAGGTAATTGCTTTTCATGTAGCTGAATCCATTTCTTTTGAGTCCTAGCACCACATGAGTGGGATAGCACAAAATGTGAAAATATTTGTGAACACAGTGTAGGCATTCGAATGCAAATTAGAGGTCACTCCTGAGAGCCAGGAATAGCCCCAGAGCACTTCCAGGTAAGGAACAGTCCTCTCCCCCCCACACTCCCACACTCCCTAATATTGAATAGAAAAATAACTCTTTTTCAAATGACAGTGACCTACTAGGATTTAACTATACATGTATCTCAAACATAATTTTATGGAGTTGACATTTCGTGGTATTTGGGACGTACACATCCCTGGCAGGAAATTCCAGGATTTCTCGGGTGGGCCTGACCCTGCTGTCTGGGTAAAGTTTCACTTGGAGGAGCTCTGGGGTGAGGCAGTAGTGGGGATTTTCCGGAGCTGGCGAAATGTCTATCTTCAGCTGAGCTGCAATACAAAAAGGTTTTAGAAAAATAATGTGACTGTAATAAAACTGCCAGGTTAAAACAAAAAAAAAAACTTCGAAAAGACTCAGACCCGAGACACACAAATCTCGAACCTGAGCAACTTGCTGCAGAAATGGCCCCAGACTTTGCAATTGGCCATTTCCACTGGGCTGCTCCAGATGGGGGCAGGTGCTGTCCCTTTACCTGCCCTCTAGGAGCCCCGATGGCCGCCAATTTCTAGAAGTCATTGTGAGAAGCTCCAGGTACTAGTGGCAGTGGCAGCAAATCCCAAGCCTCACAAGATAGGGGAGAAGTGGGCCTTTCTCCTTCCCTCACCCCGATGGGACGCCAAGAGGACGCTACATTTGGCCACTGTCCACTTAAGCTCCCACACGGCCACAATCCCGAGACACACCAACAAATCTTGGACCCAAGCAACTTGCTGCCGCAATCTCTTCAGATCCTAATTATTAAAAGTTTAGAATTCCTAGAGTGCATGCCTGCTCTTGTGGCTGCATGACATTATATTGTATCCATAACAAGCAATACAAAACACATTGTCTAGCGTTGCCTTTTCAGCAGGTATGAGGGGTAGAGGGACTGGTCTCAAAATATCGAAGGTAACTAAAGTCGAGAAAGAGAGTATTGTGTAAATTGTCTGCCACACAGGCAGGAGGAGGTGTGAAAGGAGGCGGGGGTAGGGGATACTGGGGATTTTGGTGGTAAAAGATGGGCACTGGCGATGGAATGGGTGTTTGATGACTGTATGATCGAAGCTCAAACATGAAAGTGTACGTCACGGTGAATCAATAAAAAATAAATTTTAAAAATCCCCTTGGCTTAGAGAAACAAAACCAACTCTTAAAGTTCCAAAATAAGAAAAAATAAAAAGAAAAGACTCAGACCCTACTTTTCTGCAAGAAGTCACGAAGTAAACCAAAATTACCATCGGCTCAGACTTCTACATTACCTCATCTCACCAAGTTCAAACTTCTAAAGTGCTGATGCAGATATAAGTACAAATAAAATAATACACACAGCACAGGAAGAAACAAGCAAAAACAAAGGAAATAAAAACAGGGATCTAGTATAGGCCTAAGTCAACATTCTGAATGTGAAATGATTTATTTAAACTAGGTCAAGTTCACAAATAAGTTTTACTCCAGAGTGGTTTGTTTTTATCACAATATGAGTCTATCCCTAAATATTTAACACTCCCTGTTCCTTTCTTTTCCTTTAGGAAGTATTAAGCCACAACAGTATTTATCATGTTCATTTCGGGAATTAAATTATTGAAGGTCTGAAATTCAACTTCCAACTGTTAGCTCACATGAGTCGACCGAGATCAAACAGATGGAGCCATCTGGTGTACGCATCGGATACGCAAAAAAAGAATATAACTATAAACAATACACGTGTGATGATTAGCTCAAAATTTAAAAATACCTGTAATAGGTCTTAGACGTCGTAAAACAGAAGACGGTCTTCTCATGTCAGCAAGAAATTTGTAGAGATCTTCATCACTTAGGCGGTCTCCTTCCTGATTTTAAAAATTTTTAAAAAGTTTTCCATGAAACAAATGTATTCAACTGAAATTTGCTTTTTTTCCCCCCCTTTTTGCTTTTTTTCCTTACTCCTGACTTTGCACTCAGGGATCACTCCTCATGGACTTTGAAGACAGTACGGGATGTCTCTTTTCCCCAGAAAGAGCCTGGGTCGGCTGCATGCAAAGCAAGTGCCCTACCCACAATACTCTCACTCCAGCCCTGAAAATAAATTTCTGTTGCCTGTTAATCCTGCCTTCTCCCTTTAACTGAGTGTAAAATCAACACAATAATGACTAAAAATATTGTGCTGACTTCCTTCATATTCCAATTTTAATAAGAGCTATGGAACTATTATTTTTTTTAAAGTTTAACTTTAAAAAAATTTATCACGGCAGAGTATGGCATGCTCCCAATGTCATATTTGACATGCCAAAAGCCAGTAACAATGATGGATCTCATTCCCCTGACCCTGAAAGAGCCTCCAATGTGGCACTTGCTAAAATCTCAGGGCTAAGATGAATGGAGACGTTACTGGTGCCTGCTTGAGGAAATCGATGAACAAAGGGATGACAGTGAGACAGTGACACCGTTAAAGTTTATCTACTTCTTACAGTCCATTAGTTTTGTCTATATGGTATTACAGTTCACTCTAAAATACAGAAAATCAGTACAAGGTCACTGTCACTGTCACTGCCCTCCCATTGTTCATCGATTTGCTCGAGCGGGCACCAGTAACGTCTCACAACAAATTGTGAGACTTGCTGTTACTGTTTTTGGCATACTGAATATATCACAGGTGCGGGTGAGATACTCTCAGTAGCTTGCCGGGCTCTCTGAAAGGGGCGGAGGAATCAAACTCGGGTCATAGGCAGATTTTTTTTAAATGAAAAAAGAGGAATAAAGTATACAGACATAAAAACATTAATATAGGATAGCCCAATACATTTGTTACCCTAAAGTTCATATTTGTTCCTTCAACTTACATGATCAAATTTCTCTAATACAAGCATATAGCACTGGCCAAATTTTGAAAAGAACCTCCCTCTTCACCCCAATTTTTTTTTTAAGTTCTATGGTCCACACCTGTTTGTACTCCTCTCTGGGCTCACAGGCCCCTAGATATCCAAATTACAGTTTGAAAATTAAATTTGGTGAAGAATTTTTTCAATGGCTTGAAAATATTTTTGGGGGGGTCACACCTCGTGATGCACAGGGGTTACTCCTTGCTCTGCACTCAGGAATTACCCCTGGTGGTGCTCAGAGGACAATATGAAAGGGTATCACCAGGTGTGACCCAAAAAGTGAAAAAAAAATCACTGTCATGCTTACATGCGCATAGCCCACATGTATATGCCCGACAACAACTTTTCTGAAACCAAAGGAAATGCTGGTGTGAAGAGCCCCGATGACTGCTCCCCGCCAGGACAATACCTGCTTAAAGAAATTGGTGACCGTGAGAGTAGCGGGCCGGAAGCTGGCCAAGTTACACGCCTCGTCGCCACTGGTGGTTCTTTCCAAAGACCGCCGGCCCACGATGCTCGAATTCCTCCGCTCGGACCAAGACCCTTTTCGTTCTGCCAAGTGAAAAAAAAGGCAGAGACCCATTTTCAACGTGTTTAAGATGTCTTTTAAAGCAGCTTTCCAAACACAAGAAGGAGAAAAGAAAATGCCATGACGTTGAAGACCACCCCATTCCGCCCATCGGTCACCCCAGGATAATTGCTGCTCCTGCAAAGATGACCAAAGAAGCGTGTGCACAATCTCCCAGACCTCATTTCTAAGAGTGTAAAAAAGACATTTTAGTCACCATAAAACAGTCCTTCAGCTCAGTTAGCACTTGGGCTGGAAACAATTGGGGGTGGGGTGGGATTTGAGCAGAGCCAGGGTGCGCTGTTTCCGGGGTCTGTTCCTGGCAGTGACTTGGGGAACTGTGAGGTGCCAGAGAGAGATACGCAAAGCAAGCATTTGAATTCCTGTACTATTTCTCTAGCCCTGACACAGAATCTTAGGGTAACTTGCATTAAAAAATATTTTATTATTTTTAAGACTTTTTAAGATTCTTAATTACTTAAGATCAATTAGAACAACTAGGTTGAAGATCAAAAACGAAGCAAGGTGATGGCTGGAGGGATCACTCGGGATAGAATATGTGTGCTGAAAGTAGATAAAGGACCAAACGTGATGGCCTCTTGGTATCTGTATTGCAAACCAAAATGTCCCAAAGTAGAGTATGGGGGAAAAATTGTTTGCCGTAGAAGCAGGGGGAGGGGTGGGATGGGGGAGGGATACTGGGGACATTGGTGGTAGAAAATGTGCACTGGTGGAGGGGTGGGTGTCCCATCATTGTATGACTGAAACTCAAACATGAAAGCTTTGTAACTGTTGTAAGTATCTCACGGTGATTCAATCATGAAAAAAAAGGAACTAAGATAGAGGGCAGGGGCGTCTTAAGATGACTGCACTCATTTACGGATATTGGGGGGGAGGGGAGTATGTGAATAATACCCAAAGCCAGTAGAAACCAGGGATAGGAGGGCTGGACTAGGGCAGGAGGAGGAGGGGGAGAGCAGTTTGGAGAGAGAAGGGACCACGGTGACAGTGACAGATGGAAATAATCCCTCTGGACAAGAACTGAATGCTGCAAGGAGGAAAGGTGCTGTGCGTAATACCTTTTCAGTAAGAGTCCTGCAAAACACAGTGCCTGAAGGGGAAATTGAAGAGAGAGAAAGAGACAGAGACAGAGAGAGAAAAAAAATATCTGTCATGGGGCAGGCTTCAGGGGCAGAGGGGGAGGTGGCAGGTGGCAGGAGGGAATCTGGAGACATCAGTGGCTGGAAATGTACGTCACCTGGCTGGAAGGGCCCGGTGTTAGCACATGGTCTGACTGAAAACCATGAACAACTTTGTAACTCTGAATCTCACGGCAATTCAATAAAAAAATTTTTTTTTAAAAAAACCCAAATGTATATTCAACAATATATAACCAATTCAAATGAATTGAAAATTATGTAAAATATATGGACTAAAAACGGTCAAATTTATCTATAAATTTTCTAACAGGAGAAAAGTGAGAGGATCTACAGTGCGAGGTAGTGAACTGGTACACCCTCAAGTAAACAACAGGTGGAAGAGGAAATGAAAAGGGAAGTAAATTAGAAAATACAAAAATAAAAACATCATATTGCGGGCTGGAGAGAGCGTACAGCCGGTTGGGTGGCTGCCTTACACACAGATGACCCAGGGTCAATCCCCAGCACCCCGCATGGTCCCCTGAGCTTCACCAGGTATGACCCTGAAACTGTGGTGTGTGGCCCAACCCCCTACCCCCAAATACAATACCGTAAGAATACATGGGAAGTTACTGAAACAGTGCTCAGAGGGAAATGCAGAGGGGGGTTTTTTTGCTTTTTTTTTTTTTTTTTTTTTTTTGCTTTTTGCACCACACCAGGCAAAGCACAGGGTTTTTACTCCTGGCTCTGCACTCAGGAATTACCTCTGAAGGTGCTCAGGGAACCATGTGGGATGCTGGGGATTGAACCAAGGTCAGCTGCATGCAAGGCAAATGCCCCACCTGCTGCGCTGTTGCTCCAGCCCCAAATGCAGAGCTCTTAAGAGCTATATTTGAAAAAAGGAAGAGGGGCCAGGAGACAGCTCAAACTACGAGTGTTTACGCTTTGCCACGGCTCATTCCCCGCTACCACAGGGCCCCCAGAGCAGCGCCGGGAGCAACCCCCAAGCACAGTCAGGTATGGGCACATCCCCCACCACCACCAAAAGAGAAAACTCTCAAATCAGTAACAACAACATTAAAAAATAGAGATTTTTTTGCATCTCCAGCACATGGTACCCCCCACCAAGCACTGCTAAGAGTGACCCCAAGCACTGAGCCAGGAGTCGTTTCCCCAGCACTGCCAGGTATGAACCACACCCCAAAAGAATCTAGATGAGGAGAATATTAAACCCAAAGCAAGCCGGAGTGAAGTGAATGAAAAAGACAAATGAATGCAAAGAAATGGAACGGAGACCAGAAAAGCAACAGACAAATCTGTGGGGAAGAAAAAAATTCATGTTTTCTGAAAAGATAAAATTTTGTTGTTTCTTGTTATTTTGAGGCCATAACCGATGGTGTTCAGGGCTTACTCCTGCTCTAAGCTCAGGGATCACTCCTGACAGGCTCAAGGGACCACATGGGTGATAGGAATCAAACCTGGACAGCCACATGCTAGACAAGCCTTACCCCTATACTACCACACTGGCCCCCAAAGATATAATGTTTTCAACTTTATGGGACCAGAGAGATAGCACAGCGGCCAGGGTGCTTTCCTTATACACAGCTGGCCCAGATTTGATCTCTAGTATCCCATAAGTCACCAAACAATGCCAGAAGTAATCCCTGAGCACAGAGCCAGGAGTAAGCCCCAGAGCACCACAGGGTGTGCTTAAAAAAAAACCGTTTAGTTCTTTTTTTTTTCAGTGTTTTCTTAAATTAAAGAACTATGATTTACAAAGTTTTGATGATTGCATTTTTGGCATATAATATTTCAACGCCAAACCCATCGCCAGTATCAACTTCCCTCCACCAGTAACTGATGAACAATTTGAACTCATTTTCTGAGACGAGTGTGAACCCAAAACACAACCCAGACAGAGGACACAACAAAAAAAGAAAACCTGCAGGGCCAGCAGGGCCCCCCAGAGCTGGGTGTGGGAGCAGCCCAGCCAGGCATGCGTGAGCCCCGACAGGACAGGAGACGTGGAAAGGAGCAAGGACTGAAAAAGATGGGCAGCGCAACATTCCAATAACTAAAAGTCTAAATTGATCTAAATATCCGTCAACTGACGAGTGGGTAAATAAGATAAGGATGACTTAATACCCACATTTTAAGCAAAATGCAAGCCAAGGACTATTATTCAGTCCTAGAGATACTAATAAATTCTACAACGTGAATGAACTTTTTTTTTTCCTTTTTGGGTCATACCTGGCGATGCACAGGGGCTACTCCTGGCTCATACTCAAGAATTACTCCTGGCGGTGCATGTGGGCAACCATATGGGATGCTAGGAATTGAACCCAGGTCGGCTACGTGCAAGGCAAACGCCCTACCCGTGCTCCAGACCCTGGATGAATTTTTAAGACATTATGCAAATAGAGTCCAAGTGATAGTATAACAGGAAGGTGTTTGCCTTGCAAGCGGTTGCACAGGGTCCCTGCAGCCCTGCCAGAAGAGATTCTCAAGCCCAGAGCCAGAAGTAAGCCCGAAGCCCCACCAGGTGTGGCCCAAGCCCCCAACCCCAGCAAAATTATGTTAAGTGATGGAAGTCGCAAATATACACACTATACTCTATCATTTAAAGTGAAACATCTGCCATGGGGAATTCCTACATGCAACACAGATGAGAGCTTGTTTAGGGTTTTGAGGATTAAGGGGCAGGTAGGGAGTGACAGCTAAGAAGTTGCAAAATTAGATTTTTAAGATTCTGTGGGACCTTGTAACTATGCCTGAAAGCACTGAACTGTATGCGCTGGGCAGATGGATTCTGTGGTATGGAAATATACTTCTACAATGTCATTTTCAGGAAGAAAAGGCAAAATGGAAAGTGAAAAATGTTGATGTCACATTACACTGCAAAGTCCCCAAGTAAAACAACGCTGTGTGTGAAAAAAAGGAAAATGCTATGTACTTAGAAATTCTTCACGTAAAGCACTCGTACCTCCAGTACTTATTTCTACTTCTGTAGAGTCTCTTTCCAAACTGCCGGCACTGCTGACGATATTCATCAAGTGGATGGCGGTCCAAGCAAAAGGCATGCGGTACTTTCCCAGCCTTTGGCAAAACTGCTCAGCTTGACTTTTCAGCTTCTCCAGCTTCTCCTTATTCTGCAAAACAAAACTTTATAATTACATGATTATGCTCAAAAGAAATGAATTCATGGCTATTTCATAGATCTATAAAAATCCAAGTTAACAGTTCTCAATTCTCAGCAAAGATGGAAAAACAACCTATACCACAGGTTCCCAGATGCATCAGACCTATAGCCAGACCCTTTTTCAGAAAATAAAAAATTAATAAATCACTCGGCCCTGCCTCTACAAATCTACCTTCTTTACGAGAACAGAAAGCAAGCTTGCAACGTCACCATCTGGATCAACCCTATGCTCTCTTCCTCACCCGGGGCAACAGCGATCTGTATCTTTTAGAGTTCAATTAACAGTGTAACTTCTGAACCACTACATAACCTTGATCACCCGATAGATGTCCGCAAGCTGAGTAAGTCTGGAATTTCTATCTGTGATTATCTCTTCTTGAGAGAAAAGGGGAAATAAATGAGACCTTTTTTGGGGGGGGTGTTTTGTTCTTGCTTTGGGGCTACATCTGGCAATACTCATCAGTGTTCCTGGCTCTGTGCTCAGGGATCACCCCTGACGGGGCTCAGGGCACTGCACGGGCTTCTGGGGATGGAACTGCATTCAGCCAGGTGCAAGGCAGAGAACTGGCCCTGTTTCTCCAGCCTCAGCATCGCTCTGTTCAGAAAGTGCTAGAGTCTAAAGCACTGCCCCACTCCCCTCACAGCTGCCAACCATAAAACACCAAAGGTTAAATTTTATCATAATGAAAAAGAGAGAAGAGATTGAGCCAATGAAATAATCCCGAATGTCTACGAGCCATGAGGTGGGCGTGTGGGCACCTCAGGTGAATCACAAACAGGCTCAGAGTGATAAGAGAAGCAAGGGGGAAAGGGTGTTCACTGAAGACTAAACCCTAGGCAAAAGCTACTGGTGTCCTAAAGAGTATACGCTTGCCTCGTTCAACTTTTAGGTTAAAGAAGGAAATAACGATTCTTGGGTGCTAGTCTCCCATTCTGTTACTTTATATTCCACAGATGAGTGCAATCTTTCTAGTAGAAATAAGTACCAGGAGGTTTGCATGGCTTGGAAGCCGGTCTCACATGCTGGAGGAAAAGGGAGCTCATATAGAGAAGGGAACACCAAGTAAAGTGTGGTTGGAGGACCCGCTTGGGATGGGCGATACATGCTGAAAGTAGACTACAGACTGAACACGATGGCCACTAAATACCTCTATTGCAAACCACAACACTCAAAAGGAGAGAAAACAAAAGGGAATGCACTGCCACAGAGGCGGGGTGGGGTAGGGGGTGGATAAGGTGGGGGGTTGGGAGAGATGTTGGAATCATCGGTGGGGGAGAATGAGCACTGGTGGAGGGATGGGTACTCGGCACTGTATGACTGACTGAAACACAAGCACGAAAGTTTGTAAGTCTGGACTCTGCCTCACGGTGATTCACTAGTAATAAATAAATAAATAAATAAAAGATGTTAAAAAAATTTTAAAAAAAAGAAAGTAACGTAGCTTGCAAGTAAAAACGGGCCTCAAATCATATGCTTTCCACATCAGATGCTGGTGCAGCCTCGTCCCGGGCATACTGGAATGCCAGTGCCACAGGCACCAGGGTTGGAAAACAGTGAAAGAAAAGCTTTACCAGCAGCCATACCTGCTAAGCCCCCAGAAGGGCATCGGCTGCCCTGAGTTTTTAACCAAGAGAGCGTTATTCTACATCCTACCTTTGAAAATTGTGGGTCACAAGCCCAAGTGGGGTCATGTAGCTTTTTTTAAAAAAAATTTTCTAGGGGCTGGATAGTCCAGTGGGTAGGGCGTGTTTGCCTTGCACGCGGCTGACCAGATTCAATTCCCAGCATCCCATATGGTCCCCAAGCACCGCCAGGAGTAATTCCTGAGTGCATGAGCAAGGAGTAACCGCTGTGCATCGCCAGGTGTGACCCAAAAAGCCAAAGAAAACTGTCGTAAAATAAATTTCTTGGCTGACAATAAATGGGCCGGAGCAATTGCATAGCGAGTAGGGCGTTGGCCTTGCACACGACTACCTGGGATTGATTCCTCTGCCATTCTTGGAAAGCCTGGCAAGCTACCAAGAGTATCCTGCCCGCACGGCAGAGCCTGGCAAGCTCCCCGTGGCATATTCGATATGCCAAAAATGGTAACAACAAGTCTCACAATGGAGATGTTGCTGGTGCCTGCTCGAGCAAATTTATGGACAACAGGAGGACTACAGTGCTACACTGCCAATAAATGTTTAATTTACATACCTACTTTATGTAACTGTATACCCCATGGCCAGAAAAAAAACCATTTCGGGTAAAAAATGGTCATAACTGGGGGAAAAAAAGTTTAAGAAGCCCTGATTTATAGGACTATTTAGGTACAAATTTTATCAGCTTCAAAATATGTTACTGTACTACTGCCACCACTGGAGTACCTGCCTCTCTCTCTACCACAGCCCACTGGCTACCCGCCCCATTCAGACCTTTCCCTAACCACTCAGCAGTATGGGCTCTCTGCTGAATTCGCGGGTGAGTTTCCTTTTGGTTCTATCTGGTCCGACACTTGGCAGTTCTCCCTCAAACAGCCAAGGTATGGATTTCTGTTAAGTCTATTAAGTTACATCCAGGAAGAGACGAATAAGTTGTTTAATTCCATCTGTAACCTCAATCTACCAGAGCAAATGTGATTTGTGAAAAGGGAAAGCGAGGTCATCCGTCTCAGAAAAGTGAGGTTCCAACTCGGAACAGGAAAGGTGTGCCTGAAGAACAGCGTAAGCCCCCTACCTGCTCCCCCACCCCGACCCAATTCTAGATTGTGTTTACTTCGTTATTCTTCTAAGACTCAGAGCAAGAACTGAGCCTGTTCTGCTAATGCAGCACACGAGACTCCTTCGCCCTCACTTGGTCCAGCCAGAATCGATGTTCAAGTATTACGTTCTGTAGTCAAAACGATGCAAGATCACCTGTTATTCTTTGATTGTCCTGGTGTCAGATTACCAGTGGCGGGACAAGCCTGTTTTCTCTCTGTCCCCTGACAAGGCCGGGCACCCCACAGCAACCTGCTGGTCTCTGCGAGTCTGGGATTTGGTACTAACTGTTCACCTCTGTGTCCCCCCCCTTGCTTAATAAGGTGATTCAAATTCTCCATTGGCCAACTTAGAGCAAAACAGACTGCCTTTTCTTTTCTCCTTTTTTCCTTTTTGGGTCTCAGCTGGTGGTGCTCAGGAGTATGCAGTGCTTGGGGTCATTCTGACTGTGCTCAGGGGACCCTCTGGTACCAGGGACAAGGCTGTCCAGACCCCCCCCATGCACTCCAGCACTGTAGTTTCTGCTTTCTTAACTATCTACAGTTAGTCACAGGGCTAGAATATCGATGGTTTATGAGGAAAATTTCCATCAACCTGGCTATTTTGCAAAATACGGGTGAAAAGAAAATTTTTATTTATTGTTTTTTTATTTCTTTTGGCCATACCTAGCTTTTGCTCAGGGCTTACTCCTGGCTCTGCCTTAGGGATCACTCCTGGAAGGCTTAGGGGACCATATGGGATGCCGGGGATCAAACCCCGGTCAGCCATATGCAAGGCAATTTCTGACAATATAGGAAAATTTTAATTGTTTAGAAATTAACTCTGTCTTCACCAAGGGGGAAAAAAACAAATAATTAACTATGGGGTCGGGTACATATTAAGAATAGTACCATACATGATGAGTGATAGCACAGCAGGTAGGGTGTTTGCCTTGCACGTGGCCGACCTGGGTTCGATTCCTCTGTCCCTCTCGGAGAGCCCGGCAAGCTACTGAGAGTATCCCGCCCGCAAGGCAGAGCCTGGCAAGCTCCCCATGGTGTATTCAATATGCTAAAAACAGTAACAACAAGTCTCACAATGGAGACGTTACTGGTGCCCGCTCGAGCAAATCGGTGAACAACGGGAGGACAGTGCTACAGTGCTACCATCCATGATACAGAAGTAGGTGGCCAAAAAGATGTCAAAGAAAGGAAGTAAGTGGGAAACAGAGAAAAGTGAATGAGCAGTGAAATTCTTTAATGTGTGCTATAGATCCCCATCAAATCACAACAGGAATACTGCGGGAGAAACAAGAGGCAAGACGTTCTACCTTCGTGGCATCGGCTTCTTTAAAAATCATGTATGGTTCTGCACATTCCCCGATATCTCCTTGCTGAAGAACTTTCTCGAGCTGTCAAAGGGGGAGAAAAATGGTGTTAAGCTTAAAAACAGCAACAACAACAACAAAAAGTCAATGAACTTGGAAACCACCAAGAACCAGCGACAGGGACCATGAACTTGACCCTGGCCGGCGTATTTCTCGCTTTAGACATCCGGGTTCCAGCAGAGCTTCCTGAGCTCTAGCTGGTTTTTATTTCTGCCAAGCAAGGTTTTTTCCATGTTAGTCTTGAAAACCCCTTCTGGGGATGCTGCTATCTTTGCTCCGGAGGGCTTTAACAAACTGAATGAGGCCTCGCTCTCTCTCTCTCTCTCTCTGAAGGATGATTTGCTTTATTCAAAGTCCACTGAAATATATTCATTCACCTCAAAACATACCTTCACTCCACATCTAGACTAGTGTTCGATCAAACACCTACATCGGAGCCCAATCAGGGTGATACATGAAATCGACTGTTCCTTGGGCTGGAGTGAATCTCCGGCATTCCTGAGGGGCCCCCGAGCCCTGCATGAGCGATACATGAGTGCAGAACCAGGAGTAATCCCTGACCACCAGTGGGTGTGCCCCCCCCGAAAAAAAATAAGTACTTAGACATTGTGGGAACTGTGCCGTAACTTATCACTCGGATCCTAAGTGACAGTGACAGCTGAGGCAGTCAGAGGTCACGGGCTGCTAGGATTTGCCTGTCATTTGCCGTTCATTAACAATAAAGCTTACAAGCCGTAAGGCCTAAATGACTCTAAGCTCCTTAGCTTAGTTAGGGTAACGGAAAGACTAATTTATCGGGGACCAGGAAGACAAGTCCAAGAGCCCAGGCTCTACGTTCAGAGGCCTGGGTTTGGTTCTGTGGTCCCCCAGCTCTCCTGGAGGTCCCAAACAACTAGAAGAAGCAGCCCCTTAGCACTGCCAGCTGTGATCCTAAAACACAACAACAACAACAACAACCAAACACACTGCTGTTAAAATTGAGAGTGTCTGTGCTCCAGGGGAAACAGAATTTCAGCCAGGAAAGACAGGAGCTCACATGCACGAAGAAATAGCAGCCAGGTAAATCCTGGTGGAAAAACCAAACAAAGCGAGGAACTCAGACCCCTAGAAACACTGGCAAGGTTCATGCCCAATTCCAAAGCCACTTTCCTGCTCAGGCCATGGGCCATGAATCTGTGTGACAAGATACATCCTGCAAGGACTGACTCAGGACTGAGGTGCAGCTCAGGGGCAGAGCACATTCCTGGCCTGAGTGAGACCCCCAAGGTCCATCCCTGGCACCTCCGAGCAATGCTGAGTGGAGCCCCGGAGAGCCCCCAAGAAGTACCAAAAGGCCAATCACCAAACACTTCAGGCCGAGCATCGAGAGGAGAGGACCCGGGAATAAATTGGGACCCCTAGGAAATGGTCATTTAGTGCTTTTCATCAAATCGACCATAAGGTCTTTCCTCTTGAAAACAGAGAAAGAAAGAAGCTGGCCAGGGTGCCCATACGTGGCACTGCAGACTCCACATTCTGACGGGCAGGCGATGTGGGCAACGTCAGGCACAGGTCTGTTCTCTGGACAACTCTGATGAATCAAGAAGTCAATCATCAAGAAAAGCCAAGGCAGGGGATGGAGCGATAAGACAGTGGGTAGGACATTTGCCTTGCATGTGGCCGACCCGGGTTCGATTCCCAGGATCCCTTATGGTCCCCAAGCACCGCCAGGAGTAATTCCTGAGTGCATGAGCCAGGAGTAACCCCTGTGCATCGCTGAGTGTGGCCCAAAAAGAAGAGAAAGAAAGAAAGAAAGAAAGAAAGAAAGAAAGAGAGAGAGAGAAAAGCTGAGGTGGTCCTGAAGGTACAATAGAGTATTAAAGAATATGAAGATTAAATTTTTTTAAAAAAAGAAACACAAGTAAAGGGAAATCTTTGCCCTTTGAACACTGGCAAGGGACAGGGAAACCAGAGGGGAGACATGACCCAGGTAGGCCGGTGCAGCCTGCAGCAAACTCACCTTTATCACAAGAAATACGTCCTGGGAAGGGTAAGTGATAGAAAAAATTGCCGACCTCGCCAGGGTGGTGATGGCAGCAGGGGGCACATGTGGGCGCAACAATCCTTTCATCTGCTCAGAGTTTAGGTCAAAATAAAAGTTTTCTGAAATCTAAAAGAAAAAAAAGCATTCCTATGTTAAGAGTTTTAAAACCTGCATCTTTTGTTAAGATTAATAACATATAGAATTAATATATGACAGAGCTCATGCCATGACACAATGCTACGTAGAATGCATTTCACCGAACATTCAATATATCTAAATTAAAGCAAAAGAAACAATGTAGGCTATTTGGGAAAACACACAAATCCTTAAGAATCCACAGTCCAAATTCTTTTGATTGAAAAAGTGACACCTGAAAGAATTTGTTGTAAGGGCGCCCGGGAAATGGCTGCTCCTTGGAGGATATACCTGGCACAGGGAGACCCTGAGTCCGACCACTGGTACTGCATGGTTGCCCGAGTTCAACTCCTGGTACTGCATGGGAGTCTGACCCCTGGTGCTGCATGGCTGCCTGGATACTCTGGGCATGAGCCCTGGTCGCCCCTGGCACCACAAGCCCAAGCACTACCCTGTCAGACCCAAGCACTGAACTGTCCAGCCCTGAGGCCAGGCCAAGCGTGGACCCCAAGACTCCTGAGCACTGTCTGTGAGAAGCCTTGGAAAATTATCCTTGAGCCAAATTATCCCAAATTGCATTACTGCTGCTCCTGCTGCTGTTTATAACCTCGGCCCTTTAAATTTTAACAAATACAAGTTGGGAGAGCCAAGTTTCCATCGCAGAATCCCACGCTGACAGAATTCCATGCAGACAGCAGAAGGCACTGAAGGCAGCCTGGGTTCTACACAGGAGCCTGAGGACTTTGAATCGAGAAACCAACAGCAGGGCCAGAGACAGACTCCAGGACTCTGAGTCTCTGTGGCACGCACAACTGGGCATGCACAGGCCAGGGTGCGACCCCCAGCAGCACCTGGGCCCCCAAACACCACCAGTGGCAACCCACAAGCCATTCATCAGCAACCCCTGAGCACTGTCAGGGGTGTCCCGAAATGCAAAATACCAGAACTAAAAAAAAAAAAGAGAAAGAAATTCTATAGGAGAGTGTCTGAAAAACCTCACAAACTGCCAAGAATGATGGCTGGCCAGACAAGACTAAGGGGAGAACTTAAGACGGAGTATTTCAAATATGCACAAGCACTTTTTCAGTTTGTAAGAATGTGAATCATTTGCCAACAAAAATTGACCATCAACATCACTCTAATCTTTGGTACATTTGCCAAAATGCTTTTCCTGTATTTTTTTCTCTTTCTTAAAATTAAGTAGAAGCAGGCTTCTACCATTTGATTTTAGAACACTTGCAATACAATAAAACTGGAGATCAACTTTACAATACTGCACTGTCGCACTGTCTTCCCACTGTTCATCGATTTGCTCGAGCAGGCACCAGTAACATCTCCACTGTGAGACTTGTTGTTACTGTGTTTGGCATATCAAGTACGCCACAGGGAGCTTGCCAGGCTCTGCCATGCACGCAAGATACTCTCAGTAGCTTGCCGGGCTCTCTGAGAGGAATGCAGGAATTGAACCTGGGTCGGCCGCATGCAAGGCAAACACCCTACCCGCTGTGCTATCGCTCCAGCTGCTCAATCCTTAAAGGTCTTAATAAACTATTTTGTTTTTTAAAAGATTCACATTAGGTCTTAATAAACTATTTTGTTTTTTAAAAGATTCACATTTAGTACTTCTCAGAAATTATGACATATCTACTTAAAATGGACCTAAAATAAGTTTGTGTAGCAAAAAACTATGTTGAGTACATCTTCTTACCTTTTTCTTTTCCTTAACATCATACAAAGCCAAACTTGCAAAAATGGGTTCAATTTCAATCTCAAACCTACAGAAAGGGGGGGAAAAAGAATCAAAGTTTTAAAATAAATATAAAATACAGAGTTGGAGAAACTCCTTCCCCAAAATAAATTCTCTCAGCCTGTTCTGCTCTCTACTACACATCATCTTGGCTACTGCGACCTGAAAGTCTTTCACAGTCAAAATTCTAAGTCAAAATTAGCAGTCAAAATTTCACAGTTGAAATTCTAAGTCCAAAGTTACATGGTCTTTTCTTCTCAGAAAAAGACACTGACTCAGTGACCCTCCTGAAAATCTACCTGGCTTTAGCAAACACCCACCTTTAGCTCCCCTATCCCACCTCCCACGTTGGGAAATACTGATCTAAACCAACCATTCCCTCTTCGGGATCATCCTTAGTTTCTCCAGTGGCAACCATCTCAAGTTACCTCAAAGCTCCTGGAATTTTATGCTCATTTTGTGGCACTATTCACCTTCTGACCTGTAATTTGGTTCTGTAAGAGGACATGCTCAGACTTTCAATAATTTTTTAAAAATAAAGGCTTTTGGGAGCTCAGATAGAGAAGGGAGCACCAAATAAAGGGTGTTGGAAGGATCCTCCCAGGATGGGAGAAGCATGCTGAA
>JAOXYA010478168.1:0-16692 GCA_028565675.1 Sorex palustris | reverse complement strand
ATATATGTATAACCCTTGAAACTTTCCTATACATCTGTGACTGTTTCAATGTTAAAACAAAACTATTTTGTTTGGGGGCCAGGAGAAGTCAAAGACTGGAGGATATTCAAGGAATACTGTTTGAAGCCCTAAATTTAGTTCCTGCCACCTGATGACCCCCAAGCACTGCTGGATGTGACCCTGATGCACCCTCCCCCAGCACTTCTGGCTCTCAGTTCAGAGCCATTCAGGTCCATGCTCTGGTTAACTCCCAGAGTGACCACCACCACTGGACCTCAAGCACAGCAGGGGTGACCCCCAGAGCAAAAGCAATGTTTTCCTATTTTTGGCCAATAAATCATACGGAAAAGTTAGGGGTAGCTCAGAAAGATGGACAGAAAGGAAACACAAAATACAGACATTAATGTGCTGCAGCTGATACCTGACTGGGGGTTTAGAAAGGCCATCCAAGAGACACCACAGAGCTCCTCCACGTCCACGTGCTTCAGAGTTTCTTATTAGGTCTCAAACCCAAGTAAGTGACAGCAGAACCACCCACTGAGATGTACAAATCCCACTCTCTCCCACCAGAGGCTGGTCAGGCCTGTGGTCACTTCATGGTCTCTTTTTATCAGTTTCCCTTGCACCACCTCCTATTCTCCTAGGCTGTGGTTGCTGCTCTTGAAGTGTTCTTCCTATCTGGCAAGTAGTTAGGATAGAATTCCTCCTGACTCAAAGTCAGCCCATGAACACACACACACACACACACACACACGTGTGGAAAAACACACAAATGCATCTGAAGGCTTTACAAAAACAGAATAAAATATACCCTACAAAAGCCAAAAGTCTCCTAGGTACTACTCTATCTCACATCATCGTTGTACCCTGTTTTTTCAATAATACTAGCACAATTTTTTAAAAAATAGCTTCACATGATGGTTGCACCGTCATATTTTTGCAAAACAGAGGTGGTATAAAATCAGCAACAGTTACACATTGAAATATAACCAATGCTGCTGGTTAGCCTGAGAAAGTCTCGTGGATAAAGATGGAAGCAGAAAACAGTTCTTTGGACTGAGTCTCCTGATTTCCCCCGAAACATCACTCCCATGGTGAGAGCACCCCTGTCTTGACCTGTCCCCTGAGACCACACACATAGCATTCTTGGGTTTACTGCCTTCCCGCTGTCACCCCTAAAGGGCATCTCCCACCTTTGGGACGTCTGGAGGTGACACCTGAGAAGCAGAACGGATGGCGTGCTCTCTTCTCAGGCCTCTTCCCATGGCCCAGCAAGTCTTGTGAGTGGGCCAAGGTCACATTTGTCACATTCATCTCCCATGTATCAGCTCAGAGAGCCAGATGGTATGTGGATTCAATTGCTCAGACTCCAACGTGGTATTTCCATGGATTATTTTTTCTGATGATGAAAATCATGTGCCAGAGAAAAATCACACATATTTCTGCTCCCCTCCCCCACTCCAAACCATTTTGTCTTGCAAGAATAACTAAAGATGAGCACTTAGCATTGATGCATATGCTGAGGACAGGGGAAATGGCAGTGGAGTTTCCGGGGAAACCACCAGCCGATGGGCTGCAATCTGCTTGAAGAGGCAGCTCATATATTTGTGGAGGGACCTGAAGTGGTGGTGCATGGGGGCCAATATTTCAGGTTCTGTACTGCAGAGAGGGTTTGCTCCTTGCGGTGCCTGAGGACTCATGCAGTGCCCAGGGGAGAATGTGATCCTAGGGCTAGAACCAGGACTCCTGCTCCAACCAGGCTGAGCCAAGCTCACGTGCTTTGGGAGGCTTCCAGTGCTTCTTCCCATGGTGGTCGTGGTGGGCTAGACACCATGCTCTCCCCCGGAACTATGTCTAAGGCCTGGCCCTAGAGCTCATGAATGTGACCTTGGTTTTCAGAAGCACCGTCGTGGATAAAATTAAGTCAGGGATCCTGAGATGGTTCATCCTGGACAAGTCCTGCACCTGGGGTATCTAAGAGAGAGGCTCAGGATGAGCAGAGTTAGAGACACCCAGAAAAAAAAAGCTAAGATGACAGAGACAGAGATCAGAAGGATGTGTCCTCAAGCCAGGGAGGCTGGTGGCTGTCTGGCAGCTGCCTGGGGCAAAGGGTGGGCCTGGGTGACTTTCCTGGCCAATACCATGATTCTTGCATCTGCAGTCTAAAGAGAATTGTATCTTGTGTCTATCCCCCACATCTGGGACCACGTGTGTACCAGCCATCTTGGGAGATGAATACAGTGAACAAGGAAGCCATCAGGCCAGTGCTTGGGTGTCCAGAAAGACCGCACAGTAGGAGGCACAGATGCTGGGGTTGTGGGGGATTTTTCCAGCCCTTCTACCTGCAGGGCTGAACATGCAAGAAGAGATTGGAGAGGCTTGTGGCAAACTGGGTCCTCACATCCACTGACCGAGGCCCACACTCTCTCTCAGACTGAATGGGCCTCACGGGGTGGTGCCACAGAGATAGGACCATCATCTGGGTGTCAGACTTCCACCTGGTAGTGCTTGTGATGCTGGGAGGCTGCAGCTGCTTCCATCACTTACGTGAGCTGAGGCAGGGCTCCTGACCAGCCCCTCCTGGTGCCTGTGCTTGACCAGGAGTCAGAGAGAGCAGCCAGGTCCCTGGACGGCACTCGGGGGCTCCTCAATAACTCCTGCCCTGGTCTGTCCTGGAGGGAGCTCCCTAGGGCAGGAGCAGACAGAAATGTGGGGGGCAGAGGAGAGCGGCCCAAGTGCATGGACCTTACATTACACTGAGTGAGAGCAGATCATTCTCGTGGGCTATGAGGAAAACAGAGGGTTGTGCACAGAGACACCCCTCCCTGGTCTCTTGTCTCTTCTCCCATGGGGCCACCCAGGCAGCTGAAGGGAAAGGAGGGTGGTAGGGCCAGCACAGCACCCCTCCTATCCTCATTTGACTCACCAGCCTACGGGAATGTCCCCACTTCCCACAGCCCTTCATGGCCTCCGCATCCTAGCAGAATTCCCAGAGCGAAATTTCCATCAGGAATTTTTAAACACCAGAGAGAAAAAGGAATTTAGTCAATAGTACTTAATAGTATTGACCGTCCCTTTTTCATTGATTTGTTCATTGATCTGGGGCAGTTTTCAGGACTTCTTCCAGCCTGTGTGCAAAGGGCTTCACTCCTGGTGGGGCCCAGGGCACCACATGAGGTGGGGAGGACCAAAGAAAGGGCAGGCAAGTGCATGACAAGTGTCTTACCCCTGGACTATCTGTAGAGCCCCCCCCCCACTGATTATTTTTTAAAATATTCCTTCAGTCACTGACTGAGGCCAGTCCATTCGCTTTCCCACCATGACGCCTGTCAATCAATCACATCCAGCCTTGTCCTCCTCTCTCTACGTGGGTGAGAGACAGAGAGGCCACAGGACAGACTGCTAGAATTATGCTGACTTGGTTAATAAGAAATCATTCTCAGGGTGGGATTTAGATCTCTGTTTACTCTCTTAGCCCTCATCTGGCTTGTTTACATTCTTTACATGGGACACATTTTTCTTTTTCAAAAAAAACACAAAAAGACATCAAGGCAACTTAGGTCATGATTCTTTTTTTATTTTCTGCTTTGGATTTTGGGCCACAACCAGCCGTACTCAGGGTTTACTCCTGGTGGTACTTGGGGGACCACATGTGGTGCTTAGGATCAAGCCTGGGTCAGTTGCGTGCAAGAGGAGCGCACGGCCACTCCACGGTCTCTCGAGTTCATGGTTATTATTCTTGAAAGAATACAACAAAAAGCCCACAAGTGGGAATAAACAGAAAGAGATTGGAAAGCAAGGAAAGAGGCCAGAATGGGGAAGGGAAGGGAATGGGAGAGAGGGGAGGACAAAAGAAAAGAAATGGACATGAGAGAAGGAGCGGCTGCACTGAGGGAAATGAATGGCGCCCTCACCAGGCCACTGCTATGCTGGACCAACTCAGACCTGCCCTTGTTCAGGGACTTCCAAGGAACGGAGTCAGGTCATGGAGATTCAAAACCTGCTCACCGGTCCTTTAAAAGAAACCTAGGAGGTTGGGGTGGGAAAGCTGCCATGGCCAATGGCCATGGTGAGGTGGGCAGCCCATTGAGTTCCCTGGCAGTGTGGCATGGCTCACCCATTCTGGTCTGATTGCCCAGAGCATCAGATATTGGATGAGGGACATTTTAGGATCGCTGGTTCTAGCTCACACTCAGAATTCTACATGATAGAATTCTACATGATAGAGATGGACTTCAAAGTGACCTTCAAAAGACACTTTCACCTCTCTTAATCTCACGTTCCTCAAAACTCTGGATAGGCATTGGAAATTTGCCCTAACAAGGTCTAATAATCACGTATATGTAGCAACGGGCATCTCCTGGAGTCCTTTGCCAGGAAGCAGTCAGCTCAGCCAGAGACTGTTATTGACAAACCAGGGCACATGTACTTATTACAAAGTTATGGTGGATCCTGGGGATTTGGATCCTCATCAGTCATAACTGACACCCACTGAACAATTATATGCCACACACTGAACAAATTCACATAGCAGTCACCAGAGATAGATTTTTTAAATAAAAAATAATGGATTATTCCCATTTTACAAATTTAGAAACCAAGGTTCAAGGAGGCTAGGAACTCCCCCAAGTCACAAAATTGGCAAATGGTAGCTCTGGGGTTTAAACTTATGCAACCCATCTCTTAAACACCATCCCCTATGCCTTCTCTGCTAACAAATACTAGATGGCTTTCATTTTTCATGAGGTTACACTGTCAGATAGAGACAAAGAATGCAAACAAATAAAACAATACACTATGAACAGATTAACAGGATACATGGGCAAAGCACAGGGTACCCAGGAGGATAATCATTATATATCTGAGCGGATCAGGAAACATTACCTACAAGCAATGAAACTCAATCTGAGTTTTGAATGGTGAGTGGGAATTTTGCTGAGTTTTTAAGAAGTCAGTAATTTAAAGGTAGGCCCAGGCACAAGTAATAGTTTGGGTATGCAGAGGTGAGGTGTGTGTGGGGAGAGGGAAGGGGAAGGAAGGGAAGGGGAGGGCAGGGAAGCAGGGAAGGGAAGAGAAGGACAGAGAAGGAAAGGGAAGGACTGAAAAGGGAAGGGAAGGGTGGAGAGAAGGGAAGGGAAGGAACGAGGGTGGGGAAGTGGGAAGGGAAGCAAAATTAAGGAAGGAGGGAAAGAAGGAAGAATCAGAGAGGTAGGGAAGGTGGGAGGAAGGAAGGATTAGAAGTCTAATGAGAAGCTTAATGGGAAGGAACAGGGAGGAAGGATTAGAAGCTTAACTGAGAGAGAGCATAGCCAACAGGGTGCTTGCTTTGCATAGTACAGCAGTTAGAGTGCTTGCCTTGCAGGCTGACAAACTTGGTTCTATCCCAGCAACACAAAGGTCCCTGGAGCACAGATCCAGAGTAAGTGTTGAACACCACTGTTGGATGTGGCCCCAAACTGTCAAAAACATATATTTAGTGTAGACAAAACATACTAGGAATGCCAAACCTATAAACGGTACATGAAGATCATGACATCCTGAGGAGAACAAGAAGAGGTGAAGAGGCAGAGACGGCCAGTGAGAGAGCACCCTGGGGACGCCCTGCTAAGAGCTGAGGTTTCATCTATAAACTGACCATACAGCCTTCTGTAGATCCCCCACTAGCAACAAAGGCAGAACATGGCCTTTCTTGAGAGTCTTAGAACTCAGATTTCTAGTCAGGACTGTGGCCTCAGGCCCAGCCTCAACACGCATGGCACAACAGCCTTATTGGACCCTCTGGGGAGGGGGGTTGAGCAGGATCATCTTTCCTATTTTTTTTCCTATTTCTTACCCCCCCCCCCCACCAGCTGTTTGTTACCGCGAGAAGCAATGGGTGCTTTTTCCTGCAGAAAATCTTAGTTTTCTGTCACCGATGAGCCAAACCCAAACAATCAAGCTTTCTTGAAAACAAAAAGCCAAACTCAGCAAGGGACAGGCCAAGTGAGTGTGCACAGGCTTAGGACTGCCCTGGGCACTGCCTCCAACCTTCCCGCCTTTCTCCAATGACACCATAAAAGGAGAAATCAGAGCCGAAAGAACCTCACTGTGGAGCAGATCTGCATATTAATTTATAACCGTCCACATACTCTGAGCATGACCTCACAGCTTGAGTCTAAGTTCCACGCATGAGCGTCAAAAAGGCCAATGAGCTCAGGCTGCTGACACGCTGATGCAAGAAACTTGAGTGTGAGACTTGTTGGCAGAGCCCCTTTCAGATTCTCCTTGCTACTATGGAGGATGGGGCAAAGAAGGTTCCAGAAAGAGCACGACAGCTACCACTGGGAGGTTCCTCCCCTTGCCAGGTGCCAAAAGCAGAGAACTGGCTCAATACAACACGGCTCATGAGGGAAATACTAGGGTTCAATGCTCATTCTTTGGATTCCTCAACAGTCAAAAGCCGTCCTTTGAACCTAGTTCAGAGAAGTGATACCACTGAGGCAGGAGCAGGGACAAAGCAGTTTAATACTAACCCAGAAAAGAGAACTGTGAATACCAGCCCTTGCTTCATATTGCTGTGTGTTTGACACACTAAGCTCCATTAATCTTCAGAGTCTTCCCAGGGTGTTGGTTATCAACACTGCTGCGTTGTTTATCCTGGAAGGCAGTGAAGGCCGAGAAAGGCTCAGAAACATAACCGCACTCAATCTCTAAGGGTCCAGAACTTGGTCCCATTAACAATGGACCATACTGGACCCCTCCCTCTGTATTCAACTATCACTTTTGTTCCTGAGGGGCTCAGTTCTCAGGGGGTCATTGGGATACTCCTGGAGTCACTGGACTGACCAGGCCAGTGGTTCAATGATAGGGACTGAGGACTCAATGCTGCTTGGATTCTGGTGCTCAGGGATTTTAGAACCACATTTGACAGTGCCCAGGGTCCATGTAATAGTAGGATTTGAACTTAGGTCCTAATGCCCCTGAACACTAAGCTATATACCTGGGCCTCAGGTCCCACTATAACAACTTTCAATCTACCACCAATGGCTCACAGGTGTCTCAGCCCTCCACCAGATCCCTAGGGTACTCTAAAAGGTGCCCTTATATGCTGGCCTGGGCCTCTCATGCCAGGACACTGGCTTCTCAGGACTTCCCAGGGCTCAAGAAGGAGGTACTAAGGGAGAATGTCCAGGGGTCCCTCTCACCCTGGACCCAGGAGGGAGACCTGGTATTTACCAAACCAGACTTGTTTATCCAGTTCCAATTTTGGACAACTTTTTACACGTTGACTAGTTGATTCTTGCAGCCCTGAGCTCACAGGGCAAGTATTTGTGGTTTTTCTCCTGGGGTGACATTCACTGAACAAATAAGGTCCAAACCCTCTGTCTGGGACCAGGTTTCCTTCTAGCAACCTTGGCTCATGTTCTGCATCTCTCCTAGTCGTCCACCAGGGGCTCAGAGCCGGGCTTTCTGTCTACCTAAAACCTGAAACAGTTTCCTTGTAGTGGTCACCATCTGTTCCAGTCCAAGCCTGGCAGCAGCAGTACCAAAAGCATCCCGCTGTGTCTCTTGGGCTGGGAACAGTCCTCCCTGAAGCTAAATCTATATCCACAGGCTTGTGCCTGAGGCACAGCGAGAATGGGTACCATGTATAGATTGATAAAAATGTTTATCATCAATCTTATGCCCACCCCTTTCTCCCTTCCACACATCAGGCACAAGTATGCACATACACACTCAGGCCTGGAGAGATCAGGCAGATGACAAAGGTATTTCTGAGAGACAGTGGTCCCTATCCATCAGCTCTTCTGCTTCATTATAGCACAGATTTAAGTAGGACCCATATTACCATCAGCCAATCTTTATGAATCATGGTTTTCATATGATGCAAGTTGTAAAAAGTTCTTACTTATTCTGATAGGTCTGCATATCACTCTCAGCATTTTTTTTCCAAAGTGGTTTGAACCATTTGTTGCTTCAGAAACTGTATCTGAATTGCCAATCAGGGCAATAAGCTCTGAATTAAATAAGTTTTAAGAGACAGAAGTGATGACTGGTTAGATTTTGGGTTGGAAAGCAGAGCTTACAGAAGTCCCTATTTTTTACCTTTCAAGAAAAGTCAAATCTAGTAAGAGCTATGGTTGCTCTGCACATATGGCACTTTAAAACAAACTGAGCATGGTTAGATGTGGAATGTAATTAATGACCACTAGTAACACCAACAGGTCCAAACACCAACCCTCAACTTGAAGAAAAATAATTACTGCTAAATGACCACTTTCTAAGAAGCTAAAATGATGATGTATAAAATTTTCTGGCTTTAAGCATTGCTTATTAGCAGCCTCAACTTTTCAATACTTGAATTTGAATTTATTTTACTTTTTGATGTAAATACAACAATATTTCATATCCACATAATTATTGTGATAAAGCTGGTGGCCGCACTTATTAGATCTACCCATTTCCATGTTTCTCAGAGGATTCCAAACCTATTTGATCTATTTCCCCTTTTCAAGAAGAAAAAAATTACTCAGTTTGAAAATCTACTTTCTTTTTTTGGTAGAGGGCCACACCCTAGTGGTGCTCAGGGTTTACTCCTGGATCTGAGCTTAGGGACAACTTCTGGCAATGCTCAGATCCCTGGGTCATCTGTGATGCTAGGGATCAAACCCAGGTTGGCCACATGTAAGGCAAACATCCTACCAACTGTGAAATCACAGCAACCCCAAATCTACCTCCATTAAGCAAATAAAAACAATCCCCATTTGAACCTGAGGCTAGTACTGACCCTGAATCATTCTAGAAGATCAATATTACCCATGGATCATTCTAGAAGACCAACACCACTTGCTTTAGGAAATACAAACCTAGTCTATAACATGTATTTTCATATGAGAAGATTAATGTAACCTGCTCTATAGCATTGCACTATTAAATAAGTTCTACAGAGAAGGAATTATAGTTCACAGCAGGCATCACTTTATCCCTCTTCTTCAAGTGGATTCTAATTGATAGATCATTTCAGAAGTCAGTGATTGCTTTGGAAATGGAGAACTGCTTCCATGGATTGCATCTTCTTGATATCTAGACTCTGAAGTTCGGCTTCCCCATCATGCATTAACAGTAAGCCACCCAAATGCCCTTCTAGAAGAAGAATGACCTCCAGTGGGAAGCCATCCTCAGCATCTGCTCAGGGCTTTGATTTCATGGGTTTATTTTACACATCTTAATTCTTCAGGAAACTCCCACAGATGTGTAGGAGCTTTCAATCACTGACCTCTCGCTAAAAGACAAACAACTAGAAACCAGAAACAGGAGTGGGAAGACAAACAGCTGGTCAGGTCTCAGCTGCCTGCCAGAATGGCAACATCATCAGAAAGGAGTCTCATGCTCATCTTGCCTTGAGGGTTTGGGCCAGTGATTCCTTTCTTTGGTTAAAGATGGGGCACTCATGCCCTTGATTCTATCCCACACCCGTGACAGACATCACCAATCAATCACTGGCTTATTCCCATATTCAAACCTGAAACCAGTACTCTAATTCTTCTCCAAGAAGGGTTCAGCCAGGCTCCAACACCCCAAGTTAAAACTATTTGCCCTCCTGAGACTTAGGGTTCCTAGGGATAAGGATTCTACAAAAAGTCTATTGAGTATTTAGGTCAAGACCTAAATGGAACAGGAAATTTCAGTCGCTCTGAAATCTACCTCCAAACGCAACAATTATTTAAGCCAAGAGTCATCAACTCAGGAAGATGCCAGCCCTGGTACTCACATGGACTGATTTGTGGGACAGACATTGCCCTGAGCATCACACATGTATTGTCTCATTTAATTAATAAAAGATGCAGTGATACTAATACAACCCAGGATCCTAGAGTCTTCTCAGATCCAACATGTTTCACAGATGAGAGTAGCGGAGAATCACCCAGGACAGCTGCATGCCAAGAGAGTCTTCACCCTCCTAAGACCCCAAGCCCCATTAATTCTACTCAGAAAGGAGGGACTTTCTAAAAGTCAGAGAAACCAAGGCCCATCTGTTCCAATCCATCACTGAACTGCATTCTATGTCTGAATATGCAGCTTCAAAAAGAAGACAACTTTGTACTCTCTCTCTTCTCTGTTCCAGATGAATAGCAGTTTTCATGGAGAATTTGTGTTACGTGGGCCACTTTATCTGCCAACATTTCAGAGAGTTGTGAGGGCCATGATCTTTGGAGTCACAACCCCAGGCAATGTTGAATAGGGAGGCTGATTTGCTCTCTCTCCTGAGCTTGGAGTCAACCCTGTCTTTAGAATCATTTCCATGGCTGGGTATCAGCCACAGATTGGGTCAGTGCCATCCCTGTGGGATTCTGCCCTTTGGGATTCTCCGTGGATCCTGGCAGATGGCCTGGTACCAGCTGGCTCCAGATTGGAGGAAGATGAAAAAGAGAACAATGATGAAAATTAAAGTAAAGTGGTACTAGGATTCACTGAGCACCCTAAAACAAGCATCACATGCAGTCTCATGTTACAACCTCAAACTTTTCTGACCCATTAACTCAGGAAAGTTGCTGTAGTGTTTCATTAAGGTTCTAGAGAAATTCTGGTTTAGTTTCAATTTGAAAGAAGTTCTCTCACTCACTCACCATTTACAAGAAAAAGAGATTTCTTCCCAGTTTTTCATATGTTATACATCACACAAATAAAAATGATGCATGAGAACATGCTTTGGACTAATTTGTGGCAAACAGCTGAGTTCTCACTTTACGACTCTTCTGGTTGTTGATATACTGCTCTGGCTTCCTGCTGGCTGGATGTCTTTTATGTCTCGGTTCTCCAGAATATGAATTCTAAATCTTAAAAATGGTCTTTCTTTAAATACTTTTATCAACTAAACTTGAAGTGAAAACAACAGACTGGGAGGTTGTGAGTTCCTGGAGGGCAGAGGTTGTGTCTTACTCATCCCCGAGTCCCACGTATTTGGCAAAGAAGAAAAAGAGAAGAAATGTCAGTTGAGGATAAGGACCAGAGAGTGGAGGAGGGAAGGAAGAAGTCACAGTCTTCTGTGCCATTATCTTGTCAGCTAAGTTCCACATGGTTTCAACAAGCATCTATGACATCCTCCAAGAAAGAATGGTTCTTGTTTACTTGAAACCTCCTTAAAAATCGAGGATTCAATGCTGTTGAGAAGAAAACAGCATTGTATAAAGTATGAACCAGAAGGACTAGGAAGATCCATCAGGTAAGACATGTGTCTTAGCTGGGTTTCCATGCCTAGCAACGCATTTGGTCCTCCAAGTCCCACCAGGAGTGATCCCTGAGGACAAAGTCAGGACTAAACCCCAAATACTCTTGAGTACATCAATTCCCACCTCTCCACCTCCGCCACCCCAAGTGTGTACCAGAGACTGTTATATTCTCAGTGACAGCCACACAGAGAAAACTCTTGAACCCTTGGTCTGGCACACTCTCAGGAAGATTAAAATGCACATTCGGAGGCCAGAGAGATAGTATAGGAGGTGAGAGATAGTATAGGAGGTAAAAGATTGCCTGGCACAAAACCTCTTCAATGAACCATGGTTCTATTCCCAGCACTTCATACAGTCCCCTGAGTACCGCTAGGGGTTGCTCCTGAGCACAGAGCCAGTAATAGGCCCTGATCATCCCCAGATGGTCTTCATCCCCACCCCCTCAAATGCTCACATTAATGCCTTGGGAATTGCTAATATTACTGTCCTTCTGCATTGCTCCATTCACTGTCCTGTAACACTGTTCTCCCATTGTTCATAGATTTTCTCGAGGAGGCTCCAGTAATGTCTACATTATGAGACTTGTTGTTACTGTTTTTGGAATATCAAATATGCCACGGGGAGTTTGCCAGGCTCTGCTGTGACGGTGGGATACTCTCCCCAGCAGGTTGATTTCTAATGCTGCAACCTCATTCCCAGCATTAACTTTCTCAGGTTTGTGGAAGATGTCATTGGAAGGATTCAGAAGAATCATGTGCAGCCTCCTGCCCTGTCTCAAGCTTCATGATGCCATGTCTGGTGTTCTCATTCCTCTACTTCCAGAAATCCCCATGCATGCACATGTGCAGAGACAGCAGTCTTAACCTGGGATCAAGGGTCTCTCCACCTGAATATCTCAGCTTCACCACTGCCCCCAAGCAGAGTTGTACTCCTGAGGATGGATGACTTATGCAGACCCCCAACTACGGGGAGCATAAGTGATGCAATTACAGGTTCAGCAGCCATGCTCTGCAATCAGCAGCATTAGCCCCATGGGATGGGGGTCTCTGAGGCCATCAATACCTCGGAGACACAGATTGTCTGACATTGACTCCCAGTGTTCCCTGTTACAGCCTTGATGCAGCCTCCTTGGGAATTTGGGGGTCCTTTGCTCAATTTTTCCTTCTCTTTCTCTCCTTTGACCATTTTCCAGACCTGCATTTCCTCCTAAGAACCCTAGCTCTCACGGCTTTTTCTCCTGGAAGAGAGCAACATGATGCCCACCATAGCCATGCCACTGGACTCCACACCAGGCTGTTTCACTTGGGGTGCCCTAGAGGGGGGTGAGTAAGAGCCCTTCCTGCCCCAAGGGACCCAGCCCTAGCAGCCAAAAACCTCCAGAACCCAACCACCACCACACTCAAGTCAGCTGCTCACAAGCTCTGGCCAAACCTCACGTATGAGTGAGCATATTCCTGGATCATGTGGCCACATCTGTGGCCGTGCAACACATCAGAAGACATTCCCTACCCATTCTCCATAAGTACCACACCACATTTGATGGGGTTCAAATAGTAGGTAACAAATCATAGAGGGAAATATATATATATGCATATATACATATTTTCAGTTATATATACGAAAGCTCATATCATTCAACCTTTAACAACATGTTAGTGATATCCTAAAGAATGTCTTAATGCTCCTACCAAAATAGAACAATATTCACACTGTTTCCTCTATGGATGCTTTTTTGTAGCATTTTCAGCAGTTTTTCATAACAGACAATACAAAATACATTATTTCGGTTGTGCTTTGGGACAGGAATTGGGGCTTGGGATGAAAGCATACCAAATTTGGTGGTGGGAAGGTGTAATGGTGGTGGGATTGGTGTTTAAATATTAAATGTAATCAAATATTGTGAACTACCTCATTAAAAAATAAAGAGAACCCTAGCTCATGTAAGCCCACTTTCCTTTTCTCAGAAGATGCTAGCAAACAGAATCTTATCATCTGCATTACCAATGGGAATGCTGAAGTTCTAAGGGTCAGGAGCAAGCCCTGCATCACCTAGGGGAAAAGGAATGAGCTAAGGACTTGCCATCAGCTATTTGTGAATCCAAATGTAGCAGAAACACCACCCTCCACCACCAGCCCCAGAAACGGGTAAATAAAACTCAAGCACTTTTATGTACTTGTCTGTGTAGCTGGATACTCTCCACTCCAGGATTCTCAACTGATTAACAATGGACCAAGACAAAGGCTGAGGTTTTCATCATCTAAACCTGGGACTCCTCCTCCTGTCGGCCTCGTTTCAGAGCCAACCCACATCAGAGAGATCCTAGCGAGCGTGAACCCCAGAGCTTGCCTCCACCCTGTGGCGCCTGGAGACCCACAGCAGGTTTTTGCATTTAGTAAGTGTGTTTGGAGACAATCCTTTGATAAATGTGAATCCTCTCTGAGTAAGTCTCTGCCTCCTCAAACACAGAGCTCACAGACGTTTCTTCCCAGTGGTCCAGCCGCCCAAGGCATGTTGCTGAGAATACCTCTGCAAGTCTTCTGGCGCCACATCTGACTTTTTCAGCATGTCACAGTGGGAGATTTCAAGAGCTCCTTCCCCGGTGTAAGGAAAGTAGTCACCTCTCTGTCACCATCACAGGCCAAGAGTGCTTTCTTCTGCCCCAGTGTGGCTGGTGGGACGCCCAAACATCAGCTCAGGAAAACCAATCAATGCTGGCTAAATGACTGTAGCAGAAAATTTGGATGCAGAGACAAACTTGGCTCTGTGGGCCAAAGGCCACCGAGATAGGGCAGGAGAGACAAGCTCAATTCTCTGTTGACACCCCAGGAGACACACAGGTGGGAAAGCACATTTTAGCACAGTCCTCCTCCCCAGGGCCAAGACCAAACTGTGGAGACACATGGGAAACAGGCCGCCCCATGCCTGTGCCATTCACCCCTCTAGGAATCACCCCCATCTGGTTTCAGTTACTCACCATGCTGGCCTCTCCCCTAATATTGGCAGTCCACAGAGCAACTGACCAGGACAGCCACAGTAGATGAAGAGAGAAGGTGAAGGGAGTATGCAGCAGAGTTTCAGGCCATCGGGAGCAACCACACATGATAGCAAGCTTCACTTGACTTCTGGAATAATTTAGAGGGCAGGAAGGAAGGGCTAATATACTGAGAACTTTCCTGTATGCCAGGACATTGTGCTAAGCATGCGATACATGCATGTACATGCATGCGGTCAGCTAGTCCCCACAGCCACGCTACTGTCCGATGCGACTGTCATTTCCACTCTACAGAAGAGGAGGATGGAGTCTAAAGTAGTAAAGCAACAGGCCCTCAACCAATGACCATTTGAGTTGGATTTTAACAAGTCAGTCTAACTTTAGAGCTTATGTGAAGGATCACAGTGAGGTCCCATCACCACAGAACATACAACTCCCTGCATTAACTGAAGACATGCTGTGTACTACATATTTTGCTGTTGTTGTTTTGTCTGGGGGCCACATCCAGCAGTGCTCAGGCCTTCCACTGTGCTCAGGGATCACTCCTGGTGGACTTGGGGACTATATGGCGTCCCAGGTCACTCATGTGCAGGGCAAACACTCTGCCCACCGTACTATTTCTCTGACCTCCAGGGTATTTTAAAAATTTGAGCCCAGGCTTCCACTCACCAACTGCCCTGGGCGCCATGTAATCCCATCAATGGCCAAGACTCAGAGACTAAAAATCCCAGCTCTCAGAGGAGAACAGCGCAGTCTCCTGCCTCTGCACGTGGCTGTCCTCACCGGGGCTCCTTGGAGGAGGGTGGGTTGAGTTTCCCTCCCCACCCTGAGCAGAGCCTCGGCAGCTGAAGACCTCCAATTCCAGCCACAGCTATGCTTAAGACCACTCTCCACACATTCAGACGAGCCTCACGCATGAAAGAACCAGCAGAGGAATCCAGGTGTGCAGGCCAGGGCATAGATCTCCAAGCCTGCTCAGATTGGGACTAGGCCTCCTCCACCCAGATCCCCCATCTTCCAGTATGTAGGCTTACACCCACCAACTGCCCCCAGTGCCGTGTAATCCCATCAATGGCCAAGATCCAGAGACTATAAAACCCAGCTCCCAGAAGTGCACGGCCGCATCCAGGGCCACACGACATCTTATTATCTAGTTCTTACTCTGAAGTACCTGGCAGGCTACCAAAAGTATCCTGCCCACACAACAGAGTCTGGCAAACTCCCCGTGACATATTCAATATGCCAAGAAACAGTAACAATGATGGGTCTCATTCTCCTGACCCTGAAAGAGCCTCGAATGCGGCACTTTCTAAAATCTCAGGGCTAGGCCAAAGGAGACGTTATTGGTGCCTGCTTGAGGAAACTGATGAACAACAGGATGACAGTGATACAGTGAGTCCATGTGGATTTTAGGTGGGTCATGGCTGAGAGAGGGAACTAAGATCCAGAGATAGTAAGTAAAGGTCAGTAAAGGTCATATAGCTTGAGAGGGGAGAGGCAGTGGGGGTAGGGTGGGGGCGGCAGGGATTCAGGTCGAATCCAAGTGGCAGTGTAATTCATCAAAGGTGTATTTAGGGACATATACAGTGATAGTCCTCTTGGGGGGTGGAGGGAACAAAAATAAAAATACTAGCAATAAGGGGTCCAGAGAGATAATATAGTGGGTAGGGTGCTTGCCTTACATGCAGTTGTCCAGGTTCAATCCCTGGCACTATATATGGTTCCCTGACCACTAGCAGGAGTGATCTCTGAGTGTAGAGTCAGCAATAAGCCCTGAGCACTGCCAAGTGTGCCCCGCCCCTGAAAAAAATAATACTGTATAGGGTTGGAGCGATAGCACAGCAGATAGGGCGTTTGCCTTGCACATGGCCAACCCAGCAGATCTGGGTTTGATTCCTTTGCCCCTCTCAGAGAGCCCGGCAAGCTACCGAGAGTATCTCGCCTGCACAGCAAAGCCTGGCAAGCTACCTGTGGTGTATTCGATATGCCAAACACAGTAACAATAAGTCTCACAATGGAGACGTTACTGGGCCCACTCAAGCTAATCAACAGGAGGATGATGCAGTGCTACCAACTAGCAATGATACTGAATATCGCCTAAGCATTCACGATATTTCAACACTAAGCCAAGATGTTTGCACAATCCCTTCATGCCTTTATCATAGCCTCATCAGGTAAGTTGCATTAACTCCATTCTCCATATGAGGCTCCTGAGGCAGGACCAGCAGTACACAGAATGTGAGCAGGGCTGAAGCACACACTCAGGTTCAGCATAGCATTGCCAACATGGCAGCACACAGGAAATGACATCAACTCACGCTTCACCATCTGTGCTACTGAAGAACGCCTTCTGACTGAAGAATCCTTATCAGGTAAGTGACTAACGGAGGGAGCAAAGGACATTTCCAGGTTTCATAGTGAAGAAGAATCTCTCAATAAACCTTCTAGAAAGTTTGGGTAACATGGGTCCCCACCCCCCCACCCCCAGG
>JAOXYA010478153.1:0-16693 GCA_028565675.1 Sorex palustris | reverse complement strand
GGTGGTGGGGAATGTGCACTGGTGGAGGGATGGGTGTTTGATCATTGTGTGATTGTAACCCAACATGAAAGCTTGTATCTCATGGTCATTCAATAAAATTTTTTTAAAAAAAGCTTATGGACCTTTGTATGGTCATACACTAATGCAAACAAGACTCAGAGCCATGCATGGGACAAACGGACCCTGCAGAACCTCAGAATCACATGCAGACAGTTTGCCGAGTTCCTGCAGGGGCTCAATGACTTTGATGCAGATTTTACCACGATGAGACTATTTTATTGCTTATCCAGATGCAGCTACAGTGTGAGATACTGTTCTTCAAGATATTGCAAAATAATAAATAAATAAACACTTGACTCTAAAATGCAATAAATTAGGTGCTGATGAAGGATAGCAAGAAAATTATGATATCACCTCACAGAGTTTAATATGAAATATAGGCAAGGAGTGAAATGAGCTGTGGCTAAGTAATTCTTTGTATATATAATGCTCTTAGCTTGCAGGCAGTGTTTGGAGATTTAAATTCTATTTCCTGCCTCTACCATGTTGGGATTCAGTAGGAAACCTGAGCTGTACTTCTCTCCTAGGGCACCCAGGAAACTCTCAGCATGGATGGTCTTCTTCAAGAGCATTTTGTCACTCTTCCTTCTTAATGTTCTTCTTCTCCTAATTATTGGCTTGGGGGCCAATCCCACAGTGTCCAGTCCTTCCTCCTGTCACTGTGCATCCTGATCACGCCAGAGTCAGCCTCTTCAGGGGAAAGTCTCCTGCCCTGCACTGCTTCTCTGGCCCAGGAGTTCTCCACTTTGCAAAACCTGTTCTCAGTGAGAAAGAATTCAGTCTGTGAATTTGGACCCAGGCTGTTCTGCATGGGAGTGCGCTGGCCCAGAGCTCAGCCTGCTCGAGTGGGATTGGGTGGCTGCTGGGCAGGCAGAGCCTGAAGGGCTGTTCTAGCCTGTACGAATGGTCCTGACTTCTGTGTCTCACCTTCTCAGGTGCTTTCCAGGTGGACTGTTGAGTGAACCCAGCCCAGTGCAGTCATTGAAAACAGCCACAAGCTCTCTGCCTGGATTTAGAGATGGAGAGAGTGAAAGAAGTGTCTAGGGCCCCCACCCCTGCTCCTAACTCAACTCCCCCACCCTTTAAAACCAGAACAGCAATGAGTGCTTTCCTGTGTGAGCCTATCAAGTGTTTTTCTGTATGAGCCTAATGAGCCTATCAAGTGATTCCAGAGTGTTTGTTTGCCCATCAGTGTGTTGAAGCCACAAGGCCAAAGAGGCTATTTGCTCATTACCTACATGTTGCGGGGTGGCAATGTGAAGGGGGACACAAGCCCCGCCTGGTAGAACCTGGGTGCAGGCACATGTGGGCGGATTCCTAGGGCTCAGGGAGGCCTCTCTGGACTCTTCTGGCCTTAGTGCCAGCGGGATTCTTCCATGGGTCTGTCCCTCCCGACCACCCTCAATCCCTTTGAAGCTCCTAATACAGGCACAAGGCCAGCATCTTAGAGGTCCGGCTTTCTTGTGGGCCTCAGGGGAAAAGGACAGACAGAGGCAGGTGAAACGGGGTATTGGGTATTTCCTCTGCTTACTGCAAGTTGCTGCCCCATTTCTACCACCAACGCCCTAGTAAAGGCCCTTCCTTTGCCTTCTTAACATAGGGCTCTAAGACTCTGCTAATCTCCTGGGCTGGCCGTAACACACCCAGGTCCTGTGGTGTCCAGTCTCTATGCTGTGTGAACTGGGCAGTTGCCTTTTAGCTGAGATCACAGAGGAACCTGAGTTAGCAGTGAGTGTGCTAATGATGGCATCAATGTTCACTGTATTATTTTCAAAATTCAACCATCTTGCCATCTGTGGATTGAAAGAAAGAGAGGAGTGGATCTTCCTCCTGTGTTTCATGTAGTCCACCAGGAGCATGCAGCTTTCCTAGGGAATCCCTGCTGAAATGTAACGGGACATTGGAAAGAGAACACACATTTTCCTCATTGAGACTGCCATTCTTAATGGGGTAGCTGGCATCGACCGAGACATTGTTCTATTCAATGCACTATTAGCATGGGAAATGTGCTAGCTGACTTAGTTCTTAAAGTCTGGAGGTGATCTTTGTTCTATGAAGCAAATGAGTCGACACGCATGTAAGATCTGCTCCTGTGAGCACTTTCTCTACAGCCTCCGCAGATGTGCTGGTACAGTTCTAGGGCAATTCCGCAGTCTTTCCTTGCAGCCTTTCTGGCACCTAGTAGTAGCATGTCCTCTCTTCCTGCCCTGAGGTGTGTCAGAGGTGAACACAGTGTGGACCCCTGCTGCCCCTGATTCTCTTCTGGCCTAGGGTATGGCGTCAGGAGGGATGGCATCAGGCCCGGGGCGTGGCATCAGGGTCAGGAGGGAGGAAGGGAGCCCTGCTCTTGGCACCTGCATCTGAAAGACGAGCAATGCACCTTCTTGGGCTGTGCTCAGCATCAAGGTCATGGGAAGCTGCTTCCTCTTCCTGGCAGGGGCTGGAGCACTTGTGGTCCAGGCTGAGTCCTGGGCAGGGTGGAGGCTTGGGGAGGCCTGAGACCCCATCCCTGCTTCCCTGACCACAGAAGGACATCTCAAGAGTATCTTTCTCTCTTTTCCATTCAGTTGCTACAAAAACGTCTCATTTCTGTGTGACAGGAAATCTAAGATTTATTCCTGCTCCCCTGCTTTAGAATTAGTGTCTTCAGAGTTGAGGAGGGAGACAAGATGGCATTTTAAGTGGCATCTTCCGTGGTGCCTTTTAGAAGATTTAGAACACGTTATCTCGAATGGACAGATTACTGACCGCACAGGGGGGTGATTGGTCCAAGCTCACACACCTCCACCAAGGACATTTCCCCGTTTTGATTCTGTTCGCCTCTTCCGTGGGCTCCCCTCTCATCTGTGGCTCAAGAATGATGAGATCAGCCATGACCTGCCCAGAGGTATGTGTGGGAATGAGTGATTTCCACAGGATCCGTCCCTCCGTGGGTGGAGCAGGTCTGTGCAGGAATTGGACTGCTGCCATAATGAAGGATCTATGTTCTGTGTGACCTGGATGGTCAAAGTGAGTGTGGAAAATCAATTTCTGAGTCCTCTGAGTGGGTGTTCATCTTTTCTACCTCCCTGTTGTTGGATGTGACAGTTGAGTGAGGCCAGGCCACACCTCGGAGGAGGGTGGCAAAGTCAGTGCCAGGGTGTCTCCACCTAAGTACCTGAGTGACAGGTGGCAGCCTCTGCCCCAAGCAGACAAGCTGTAGTGCTGACCTTCGGGCGGGGGCCTGTCCAAGAGCCAACCCTGGGCACACTGGTGGGCTCCCAGGTCCCGATATCTAGTCTCCCAACACCATTGCTGGACTCTGGTCACCCCAAAGGCCATCGCCTCCTACCCGGAACCTCAGGCAGGTGAACTGGGAACATTTCAACCGGGTGTTGATCGATCAGTGAGCGATTGCCTGACTCTCCCTTTTTAGAGCTTTCTACCAAGTTAGGAAACGTACTGTATATTTATTTTACAGGGAGAAATTGTGGGTCCCTGGATGACTCTAAGTATTCTGTCAGAAGACAGTGTTGTTTGCTCTGATATTCAGTGTATGCAAAGCAGAGGACAGAGCAGATTCAGGAAGTCCGCCTGGTGACCTGCTGGCAACTCATTCTAGGGCACCCCACTGTTCATCACGTGCCTCCTCAGGGAGGGGGCGGTGGGATTTTGATTCTCCTGGCTGGAATATCAGCCTGTAGTTGATCATCTTAAATCACTTAGATTCATCTGTGGTCCTTGGCCGGTCTTGACATTTGAACAAATCCCAACAAGATGCTCTGTGAGAACCATTTGCCTGGAAACAAGTTGGTTTTGTAAAAACATGTGAGTTTTCAGGACCGTCCTGGGGATTCCTGAGGCCCCGTGGACAAGTTCATCTCCAGTCCATGCTGAGAATCAGACTCGACAGCCAGGGCTGGAGAACGGCAGAAGGCTGAGGGACGAGTTTGGGTCTGGACGCTGCTAGGCTGGGTGCAGTCTCAGAATCCTAAGAAACAAGGAAGGAAAATGTTGGTAAGATCAGGCCAGCAACTGGAGAAGTGCTCCATAATTTCACAGGATATTTTGTTGTGACATAAAGCAAATTACATCAATATAAAGCTAGATCAAATATACATGGAGAAAAGTAGGCCCAAGGCTGGATGGAACACACATGCTAATACCTGAATCATAAATCACAATTTTAGCACCGATGAGATCTCAGAAATCATCTCACTATTCAGATGCATAAATATTTTTCATCTGGACTGGGAGGAAGCAAGGGGGAACAGTGCGATGTAGTCTCAACGACATGGGTACCAGGATTGAGCTCTCTGTTGGATAGTCAGTCCGTGCATGAATCTGCACGTTTGAGCTGGCATAGTTCAAAGCGCCGTTTCTTTTCCAGCCCAACCATTTTCCAAATGCAAAATTATTCCATGTGTGTTTACCAGGAAGCAAAAATTAATGTCTTGTTCCTATCTCTTTTAATTGTTAACTGCGCTATTTTAAGTGGTTTGTTTGTGAAGAGGCACATCCCCACACAGATTGTTTACACAGTGCTTTGGATAATGAGCTATTTCCTGAATTTGTCTAAAGCATCAGGCATCAACTCTCTCTACTAAGTTTCCCAGGCAAAATCTCCATCTCATAAATGTAGTAAAAATATTCCAATTCACTTTATCTTGAATGTGTCCATGCATTCCATTCACAAAGCACTCATGCCAACATAATGTATACAAATATTATTGGTTCTATATTTAGATGAATAAATATTCCTCCTTCCTTCCCCTTTTTTTCCCTCCTCCTCCTTCTTTCTCTCCTTCTTTCTTAGACAACCAAAGGAAATTTTTCTAACTTCTTTTTTAATCTCTCCCTCCTCACCTACCTATAATCCCCCACCTTCTTTGTTATTTTGATTTTTCTGATATAGCCTACTGATAGAGCGCTAAACTTGCATGTTTGAGGTCCTAGATTTGGTAATGATAGAAAGGAAACTAAGGGATACTGTATTTACATTGAAAAAATATATGACAGAAAGGCCCAGAGCTTGCTCACCTGACTGAGCATGCATTCTGGGCTCTCTCCTGGGACTGCAAACTGCCCCCAACGCCAAGTGACCCCCTAAAACAGAGAGTTGGGAATAGTCACTAAGCACCGCTGGGTGTGACCTGACAGCAAAAACAAGAGAAAACGAGGAAAGAAAAGTGTGACCCAGAGTTGATTTTGACTCATTCGTCCAATGTGATGCAGGTCCAGTAAAACTCAGCCACTGCTTCCTCTCGAGGTGTGGGGTGGGGGCAGTTTGCACTTTAGTGCTGTTTCTATCCTTCTCCCCTGCTCTGCTCAGACATATCTTCCTTAGACATGATGTTACCATGAAGATATGCCACCTCTGTTCTTCCCTACCATGTCCCTTTTCATGTACGTATCCTGGGCGCCCTTTCCATAAGAGACATGATGGAATTGAAAACTAGTGATGGACAAAGAGATGTAAGTGAAAGCGAAACTGCAAGAAATAAGAAATTGTGCCTAGAAAGACAGATGTTCAAAGGTCAGAGGGGATAACCCCCCCAAGGGTGGGGCAGGGGGTACATGCCTTTAGCACACCAGTGCGCCCCAAGTTTCAATGCAGGCTCTATTTTAGCCACTGTTCAGAGGTGCAGACACAATCTCTCGAGGCTATTGAGCTTCTTTTGTTTCTCTGTGATTGTCTCTGCAATGTGTCGCTGTCCATGGCATGACCCTGGAGGGAGAATGTTCCGGAACACAATGCTTCCGCAGCTGAATTAGGAACTGAACATTGGGTGATAGGACCTTGCCTCTAATTATATTTGCCCTGATGTTCCCATAAGCGAAGGCAGAAACCCTCTGTGTAGTTCATTCCTGGGGTGGTCCTGACTTCCAGGGACCCCACCATGGGCACGTGATGGCCTGAGGGAGGGGAGGCCCTGCCTGCAGAGGAAAGCTGCCAGGCATGGTCCCAAGATGAGCTCACTGGCCCTGAAGCTTGGTCAGGCTCCTAACCATGCTGTGAGTTGCTCAGACCTAGTACCATGCTTGCCATGGTGCCCGTTCCCCGGGCTTATGATTCTCTGCCTCAGCAGCTAAGTGCACTGCTTGGAAATCTGTCCCAGGGTGGGCATCAATGTTGGCACAGGGTGTGTGATTGCAGGAGTGGTGCCAGCACCTCATCATGCCCTGGGCATGGTGCCTTTATCTGCATTTGCAGGTCTAATCCCAGCAGCCTGAGAGAGAGGCTGGCTGGCATGTTCCACATTCCCCCGCCTCCCCCGGGGGGGTTGGGATTTGGCCTGGCAGCCTCTGGGAGCTGGTCTTCCATGGGTTGAGGGCAGCGGAGATCCATGCATGCAAAGTGCAGTTCTGAGGGCCAGCTTCTAGGCTCCCCTGTGGCTGGGACTGCCACTGTCTTACCTCCTCCTGACTGGGGACCTGTGGGATTCATGCCCAAGGCCAAGAAAAATGGGCCAGGAGGACTGGCCAATGGGTCACTCAATAGTGTGGGGGATGGAGGGTAGTTAAGACAAAGGAGGACCCATTATGACAATATTAATTGGAAATGATCACTCTGGACAAGAACTGAATGTTGAAAGCAGACAAAGGGATATACATGGTAGCCTTTCAGCATCTGTATCACAAACCATAATGCCTGAAATGACAGAGAGAAAGAGAGAAAGAAGAGAGAGGTGCCTGCCATAGGGGCAAGCTGGGTTGGGGATTGGCTTTAAGGGGTGGAGGGGAACCTCGGACCACTGGAACTGGGAAATTACACTGGTGGAGGGATAGATGTTGGAACAGGGTAGGCCTGAAATGCAATCATGAACAATTTTGTAATGCTCTATCTCACAGTGATTTAATAAAAAAATCAAATTCCATTTGAAAAAGCAAATTCATACCTGAATGACCTTGGCCACAGAAGCCTCACCGGCACGAGGTCGTCCCTTGCCATGTGGCTCTAACTCCTCGGCCTGGCTGTCCCAGCCAGTGCCTTCCCTTCAGGGGGATCAGCATCCGCTGGTTGAGTGGTTAGAGAATGGTGGCAGATTACGTCCAGCTCTGTGGGGACGCCCCCAGACACCCACAGCTCTGTGGGGACGCCCCCAGACACCCACAACTCTGTGGGGATGCCCTCAGGTCCCCCCACCATGTTCCTGTTTGTTGCAGCCATGCTTGATGACAGCTGTGCTGTGATCATCTCCACAGGCCCCCAGGAGAGCTGGGCGGAGCCCTGACCGCTGTCTGTGGTGCTGACGCGTTACTTTAAGTGAATCTACAGTCAAGCTCAGCACTGATCTGACTGTGATTCCAAACACTCAGAGTGGACTGCAGACTTGGGTCAGTTCTTCCTAATCTGAAGTTGTCCCACCACCCCCCCTCCCCGATACCATAACAATTCAAAATATATATTTCCAATAGCACTTTTCTTTTTTACGGATTTTCTTTTTATTAAGGCACTATGATTTATGGGCTGGAGTGATAGCACAGTGGATAGGGAGTTTGTCTTGTACACAGCCAACCCGGGTTCCATTCCTCCATCCCTCTCGGAGAGCCTGGCGAGAGTGTCCCTTTCAGAGAGCCCGGCAAGAGCCGGGCAAGAGTATCCCGCCCACACAGCAGAGCCTGGCAAGCTCCCCGTGGCGTATTTGATATGCCAAAAACAGTAAAAACAAGTCTCACAATGGAGACATTACTGGGCCCACTTGAGCAAATCAATGAACAATGGGAGGACAGTGCTACAGTGCTACCGTGATTTATGGAGTTGTGGATAATAGAGTTCTCTCAGGCATACCAGGGCATGCTTCTTAGTTTGACTCCTAAATAACAGTTTGTCTCTCCTTATCATCAAGACATACATTTGAAGAAACGCTCTAGTTTCTGTATGGTAATACATTTATTGGAAAAAAACAGCAGAAGCTTGGGTTCACCTTCAAATTGCTGGGCCATGTGAAAATGTATGTAAATAAGAATTTGGTAACTAATATTTACCAGAAAATTATATAGCTAAAGTCTCTGAACTTTCTGCTTTTATTTGGTTGAAAATTAAGGGAAGAATCATGAAATCTTCATCTGTAAATGTATGAGTCACAGCAGAATGACATTGTGCAAAAATATACAGTAAAAATAGCTGTACGTGCTGAGTTTATTTTCAATATCGACAAAGAAAAATGAGATGTAGGTGTTTCTAAGCTCCATAGTGCAAAGCTAAAATGTCTTTGAATATACTTAGGGTGCAATTATAAATCGGCAAAAATCTAACATTCTAATTCTGAAGTGAGATTTATTTTGAATTTTCAGAGTTTCCTTCACAGTAGGGTGTGTTTCTGAAGCATCTGGCCACATTACTCAGGTACTTGTGGCTGCAGGTCACTGTTTCCCCTGGGATCTTGATACAGGCTAAAAGGCAGGAAGGAGAGGTAGCAGAGAGAGGCCTGGCCAATGGGGCCCAGGTTATTCTGTGATAGTGCTTCTGTGCTCTCCAAGAATCCAGGTGCTGTTTGGGGGTATGCTGTTTGGGGGTACCACCTCTTTTCGAGGACTTCCTTCTGTACTGAAAAGGGGCAGAGACTGCCATAACCATCCCTGGCCCCAGGAATAGCCTCCTGCTCTCTTCCATCCCACAGGAAGGATGAACCCGCAGGGTGAGCCAATCACCCTGTCGAGGCCAGAGTCTCAGTGCAGGGGGGCCTCTCTTCTGGGCCGGCGTCCGAGTATGCCGAGACCCAATTATGGTTCCTGATGCCACTGTCCCCAGGCTCTTGTGCCCACCTATCCATCTTTCCCTTGAGCCCCTGGAAGCCCCTGGACTTCTGTTTTCCCCTGGGTTTTGCCTTTTGGTTGGCAGCCTTCCCAGCCTGGCTTCCCTCACTTCCTAATGGACATTCACTTCCTGTGCTTTTGGAACCCTTGAGAGCTCATTTCTCTCGAGTGCTCAGACTATTCCCTGGATAATACGAACCACAGTTGATAGGTCCATTCACCTTCCAGAGACCATCTTGGGCACTTCACTAATTGCCGTGAATAGAGATGCTCCAGGCATCTGGTTTCAGGTTGTTTCTATGAGTATAAGTTTTCACTGACCCTGGGTCAATACCAGAGGCGTGGTTGCCCCATGGGGCAGGAGGCCAGGATACGTTTGGTTTTGTAAGGATGTCCATGTCCTTGCTAATGGCCGGAGAATGTGCTGTTGGTGTTGGTCTCATCGTAGCTAAGCCCCTACCCATGGCCCCTGGCTCTCCTAGAGGAGTCAGCATGTGGGTTTGGCATGGGGAGGGGCTTGTCAGCCATGTGGCCAACCCGGTGTTTGCTGCTGCCATGGCCGAGAGTGCCCATCTGCTCAGCAGTCCCAGGGCACTGAGAGGGCACTTCTCAGCCTTCCCCAGGCAGGGTCACCTTGCAGTGGCTATTGTCTACCACACTTGCTTAGGTCCAGGGCCCAAACACATCCAAAAAGACTGCTTAAGAGTGAAATGAGGCCAAAGGGTCTTTCCAAGGCCTCATTATTGCTTCTCTTCTCCCAGTGAGTCGTTTCTGAAAGACTGGCTCCTGAGTGACTGGCCGCAGGGTCCTGCATGCTGTGGAACCTGGGGACCACATTCCTTGGAGCCTGCACAAGCCCTCTGGAAGGAGATACTGGGGGTGGCTGGAGAGGGAGATGTGGATCTGAAAAGGCAGCTCGTGTACTGAGTGTCTGTCCCCAAGGTGAACAGAATAATCACAAGTGGATTCTACTTGGACACTGCCACGCTGGCAGCACATGTTCTTCCCATGGGCTGTTGACCCCAGTCCTAAAGTATAAGCTTCCCGTAAACTTTGCTTTAAGTCCACATTCACTGCATAGATCCAGCACAGCAGAGCCAGTCTGGGCCCTGGGTAGAGACACACCTGTCCTTGAGCAGGAGTGTGTCGAGGAGGCAGAGGTGTGTCTTGGCATGGGCAAAGCCCCAATGTAGTAGGAAAATGTGTCCAAAGGCTGCATCTGCCCTATTTAGGGAATGATATTCATCCTTTGGGCGAGGGGTAATGACAAGAACAGGCCGTGACTTAAGTGTTAAAATGACTCCTGCTTTCTAAAAACACTCAGAGTAAGTGCAGGAGGTGGAAAGCAAGGGAGAACTCATCTCTCTGCCCCAAGAGCTGTGCTCAGAACAAAGCAGCCCATGCTAGAAGCAGATGGGAATATTTTGAGCTGTAGAACATGGGGCTTGGCATCTTTTACTGTCTCCTGGTTAGGGTCATAGTTCACCAAGAGCAAAACTGTAAGCACCAGCACAAACAGTGGGGAGGTGGGATACAGGCGCGGGTGTCAGTCGGTCTTTACCCTCCGGAAGGATTCATTGTTTGTTTGGACATTATGATCCGTCCCTGTGGTCATTCTGTAAGGAGGTGCGGATGCTGGACTCTGAGGTCATGGGGCCCACTGAGGGGGATCATGTTCATGAACTGTCCTGGGCAGACGCCCTGAGGATCACCCACTCAATCTCTGTGTGTGTCCTTTGTGCTAAGGGAAAGGCAAAGGATGCTCCATTATGGCCAGAACCTACTTAGCAATGAGCTAGAGGGAGAGAAGGTGGTTACCTTAGTGAAAAGTCACAGGGTCGCAGAGCCTCTGGCCTAGGACAGGCCTGGAAAGTGCCTGGAAAGTGGCAGACTCATGCTTCTGCGTCTTCAAAGCCCCCCCTGCCCCCTGCAGCCTCAGAGCCCCTCCCGCACCCCTTACCAAGAAAGCCAGGTCAGGGCTCTCCCCCCTACCCCCCTGGGTTGATAGAGTGCATTTTCCATCAATTCTTTTCCTGCATGTAAACCTCCATGTCCGGGTTTCCTCAGGGGAGGAAATGTTTATAAAGAATCGACTTTGCTTCAATGCCCTCTGCCCAGTTTGCAAGGAAGTGGGGAGCGAGGCAGGATCAGAAGGGCCAAAGGTGCTTGGTTTCTTTGTTTTATTTTTTATTTGGGGGTTTGGGGGCCACAGTCAGCAATGCTCAGGTGTCACTCCAGGCTCTGTTCAGGAATCACTCCTGGCAGTGCTAAGGGGACCATGTGGTTTGCTGGGGACTGAAGCTCTTTAGGTCCCATGCAATGCCCACACTCTCCCCCTGCCCTGTTGCTCCAACCCCTGCCGTGAGCCCCATGGAAACTGGCAGTGTTCCTCCCTCACCCTGAGGCGTCTCACCCTGGGCTGTGCCCTCTCTGACAGGCAAGGGGGAGGCAGCACAGAGCCAGGCTGGGAATGAGGTATCATCCCAGTGTGTGCCTGGTGGGTTTCACCTGGCAGGAGAGTGAGGTGCCCAGTGGGGTTCACCTGACGGAAGAGTGAGGTGCCCCTCAATGATACAGATGGCATAAGCTGAGCATTCGACAGAAACCACCCTTGGAGCCAGTTTGGGTGAATTGCTTTTGATGTAAAAATTCACTGGGCTGGAGATATAGTACATCAGGTTGGGCACTCGCCTTGCCTACAACCCACCCATGTTCAGTCTCCAGCCCTCCTGTGGTTTCTAAACCCCACCAAGAGTAATTTCTGAAGACTGAGCCAGGAGTGAGCCCTGAGCACCGTTGGGAATGGTTGAAACACAGAAACAAATGAGACAAGATAGATAGGTAATAGATAGATTGATAGGGCAATCAGTGGATAGATAGTTGATGATAGGTAGATGATAGATAATAGAACAGAGATAGGTATATAACAGATTAATAGACCTAGCTAGATCAACAGATAGATGATAGATAGATATTGGCACCCCCTGAGGCTCTAAGAGAGAGACATTCCACAGGGTCCCACAGACTCCCGCTGAAGGAACCTCCCGGAGTAGAATATTAGTGAGGCTATTTGTATACTGCGGCCACTTGAAACATGTTTTAAACATCCAACTTCAGGTACTTCCTAAAAGAGAGCCCAGGGCTCACCCAGGCTTTCAGCCCCATGAGGTGTGCCTGGGATCAAGAGGTTCTGCCCTGGACAGCACCGGAACCATGTGACCCAGCTTCAGAGAGTAGGAGCATAGTGAACTCCATAGCCCTGACCCCCAAATCTTGACTTGCAACATTGGCCGCAGACTCCTTCCCCCACTGGGGTGTAGAGGGCCCTCAGCAGTGGAGGAGCAGCTGCGTTCCCACACCGGCAGTGTAGATGGAGGCCAGGGAGCCCCCGACCACCGTCCCCAGATTTCTTCTCTGGCTTCACTCTGTGCGGTGTGTGTGACTGTATTCGGGAGCACACACTTGCCAGGGCCTGTAGAAGGCCCCTCTGAGGGCTAGGTGTGGCTCCTCCCTCCAGACCTGCTTCTCATGCCTGAGACACAGGTTCCACTGCTCGTCCCACAATATAGAAAAATCCAAAATAAAAGCCAAATTGTACAAAGCAATTCGAGTTAGGCTGTCTCCTTGCATGTTTAGGAGAAATTGATAAGAAAAACCATGATTTTTTTTTTAATGCATGACTTATCCAGGACCTACTTGTTTGGGCATTTCCCTTCTTTGTCGTGGTGACGGTGTGACTTCTCACTTGCAGCTGTGTCTGCTGCGGCTCTGCCCAGTGGAGTCTGTTCTCGGAGGGCCCCTCCCCAATGGCTTCCTGTCCCTCTCCCCCTCGCTCCCCTCCCCTATCACTGACTAGACCCAGTTTCCTGGATGAATCCACCTGCTGAGCCAATTAGGTTTAATTGTTTCTCGGGGTGCTTTGCCTCCTGCTCCTGGGAGGTGCCCTGATTTCCACCACGGTTTAGCTCTCTTTGGTAAAACAGCAACCAGGAGGTAAAACAGGGGACTGGGAAGGACTTATTAGCCATCTCAGTGTGGCTCTTGCAGAATATATTGTCAGGCAGCATCATGTGGAAGAAATGATTGAAATGCAATCTTTCTGTGAGACTCAGGTTGGAGGGAACCAGGAACAGCACCACAAATTTGTTAGGAATACACTGAGTTCGTGTTTTATAGGAACAGTTATATATATACATATATATATATATGTATATACACACACACACAAAACTGTTTTCAAAATGCTTTGCAAATGCCAGCACCTTTGGAGTTTTCTGTGACTTTGGGGAAGGAGCATTATTCTCTCAAGACAAAGATGAAGACAAGCAGAGGGTAGTAAGGTGATTTTAAGAAGCTTCATAATCAGAAATTGGATTGAAAAACTGGACTAAGATCTAATTCTGAAACAATACCCTGTTTCTACATCTATTTCTAGAATGCCTGCAGTGTTCTACAGTAGAATCAAGTTGATGATCTGGAACTCTCTTTTTCCTTTATTTCTCCTGGGTGGGCTCTTCAGGGTAGTCAGAACCTCAAGGCTTCACCATGCACACAGCTCTCCCTGGACACCATCTAGGGGATAGTGCCTGAAGAGTCCTTCCAACTCATGCTTTTATGAGAAGGTGAGCCCCCAACTCCAAGATTCAGGACTGTGATGTTCAGAAAACATTCAAAAGGGGGCTGTGGGTTCTCCCGCTGAATCATTATCCAACAGCCTGGGACCCTTGTTGGTCAATGCAAGGCAGGAACCTTAGTTGCTCATCAGGGATGCCATGAAGGTGATTGAGCGACAGTATCGAAAGTCGCAGCCCTGCGATGTCAAAAGTCAGTACTATTGTTCTATGTCACTTGCTGCAAGGTCTGACACCCACTCCAAGATACTCCTGATTAAAGCATTCTGGAAAGTGCTGGCAACTGGGCATGGAGACAGGTTCTCGCTAGTCCACAGCCTGGCTCTCTTGGTGGATCCTCCATGGAGCTCCAGCTGACCTGTCCTGCAGTATCCCGCCATCCTGCTGGGCCTGTTCCAGGGGTGCAGTCTCCCTGCTCTGCTGCAGAAAGACCACCCGGCTCGACCCTCAGAGGGGGTAGTGCCAACACCAGGCGCTGTGTGTGTCCCCCAGGACTCCAACTCTCCACCCTAAAGCCCTGTGTGATGTGTGGTGACTGTCTTTGTGTCTCTGGAACCAATAAAGGCCGTGAGGGTTTACCTCAGTGACTGCCTCACTCACCTGCCTCTACGTGAGCTTCAAGGGAGATTCTACCTTGAAGTAAATGGGATGTTTTGAATGAATTCAGGACTTGGGGTAGGGACTCTACTGCATGCTGTGCTCAGAGCTCAGAGAAGCATGGGCCACGTGAAGCTGTACAGAATGGAACCAGACCCCCTTAGATCCCTCGCTTAGCTCCTTAGCTCCTGTTCAAGTCTGCAGAGGATTCGGGGGAGGGAGCACACTATCTAGAGGCTTCCTTAACTAACAGGATTAACCACCCTAACTGTTGCTTCTAAATTCTCTTTGGTTGCTGTTCTCTTACTCATAAAGTGCTTCTCATCTGCGATCTTTCATCCTTCAGACACGCAGACGCTCAGGAACTCTTAGCTGAGAGTGAACGTACGTCACAGCCTCCCCTGCGACATACACCACACTGGCCTGCCTCACATTCTATTTCAGACTGAGTACAGCACACTCACGCACACAGAGCCTCTTCCTCTTTCGTTATTCAAGGATGTCAGGCACTCTGAATACTATGTCTTTGAATAATATCTTTCTATAAAAACTATTATTAGGAAAAACCTTGATTGCTTCCCTTTAATTTTCTGATAGCCGAGAATATTTTCCCATTTTTTTAGGCCTTACAATGCCGTTCCTCAGAGTTCCCGGCATGCTGAGTCCTGACACCACGCCCCCACCTGCATGGCTGCTTCTCACCCGAAGAGCCTCTCTCAGGGGCTGCTACCATTGTTCTTTTTTCCTACTGTGTTTCTTGAATGCTTTCAGGATTTCCCCCCTTATAGTTTGACCGAGTCTTTCTCCCCTTCATCTGATTTATCATTGTCCCACTCTTTCCTGCCTTAGTTACGTGACCCCAAATGGAAAATGATTGGGCACATTATTATCCCCTTCACCTGTGACACTGTGCCACAATGATCCCTACTAAATCTCAGGGCCCGCGGACATGCAATCCGCTCTCGGCGGCTCCAGGCACTTCCCAGTGGGCAGGAAAAGGTGGCCCTGTCCGTGAAATTGATGGCACTGAACCCAGGACTGTCATGGGGACCCAGGGTGCTGGGGGTCTGCGCTTAGTCAGCCCTTGGCTCCTTCCTACATCTTGGCTTGGCAATGATGATGCGATTTCACTGAGTAATGGCAGGAAGTCACCAGCCCCTCATTTTATTTTTTGGACCTTGATAATTTTTCTGTTTACTTGGGGGTTGTATTCTCATGGGTGGATTTTCTGGTAGATAAATGAAAAGAAAAAATCTTTTTATTGTTGCAGCATTGCAAATATTAGGAATTCCATTTTCCTTAAGCAATTCCAGCTATGGATGCATCACCTAAATATCTGCTGGGGAGACGGGGCCTTGAAGGGGTATTGGGCATGAAAGTGATGCCATGCTCAAATCATGAGTACTTGAATCGATGGTCCTGGTACCCTGTGAGGAATGCCCTGTGCCCAGAGTCCTGAAGATAGTGAAAGCAGGAGAGAAGCAGAGAAAACTTGCAGAACAACACACAGATCTAGGAGCAAGCTCAAGTGTGGTGTCTTTGGGCCTCTGAGACTCCAGGTCCAGGTGGCAGTTCTGAGCTTCACGTCTAGGTGGCAGCTCTGAGCCTCACCCACGGGTGCAGGCTGAGTGAGCACCTGCGATTGCGCTAGGCATGTTTCTGGTGTGCCTCAGCCTCTCCTTGGCATGTTACTGCAGCCATGGCTTTAGGAATCCCTCTGCGGTGTCGTGCCTATGTGTAGTGGGGAAGGGTTAGCCTGTGTTAGCAAAGAGATGGGAAGACAGGCTAGGGTAGAGGGGGCAGTGGGGCAGGAGGAGGCCTGAGGAAGGCTGACCCAGCCACGGGGGGACCTGTCCGGGGTCCCAAGCCCACTGGTGATGTGGCACATCTGTTTCCTGACTCAGAAGGGGCTCTGTGCCCATCGGGAACTTCATGCCCGCCCCCCAGCATGTGAGCAGGACACCCCACCCTGTCATGACACAGGGTTCGTGGAGCTCTCTCCACTAGACAAATGACTGCAGATTTGTGGGCAGGTGATTGATTTTGCTCCCTGTCGCCCCCACAAGGGACCGAGTAGCTGAGGGCCACTGTGTGGGAGAGTTCAATGTATGATCTCTTGTTGCGTGTGGACAGGGGTTAGCCCTGGCGCTGTGCTCAGGGATCACAGCTAGAGGTGCTCAGCAGACATGGGAGGTGCCCAGGGTTCAAACCCGAGTTGGCTGCCTGCAAGTCAAGTGCTATAACCATGGTAGCATCTCTCAGATCCCAGAGGGGACATTCTGCTCAGTGGTTCCTAGGAAGCTTTTCTGGTTTGAGCCTCACCATATGCTCCCCGAGAGGTGTTAATGAATGACTCCTCATCCCACAGGGTCACCTATCCTTTTCTATGACACAGCTGGAATAGGGTCCCATTCTCAAGTCAAGATTAAGTATGTATAGAGCCACTAGCTTAGTATCTGTAGAGCAGTGACATTTTATCTCACTTTCTTCTTGTGGGTATGAACCTCCATTAAAAGGGTGGCAAGTGACCTCCAGGAGCCAGGGAGTTGAAGGGTCTGGAAACCAACCAGTGGGTCCATCCGCTCCAGCCTCTGCTGGCCTATGAGAGAGGCTACTATATATATATATATATATATATATATATATATATATATATATATGCCGGC
>JAOXYA010478106.1:0-16699 GCA_028565675.1 Sorex palustris | reverse complement strand
TTATCTGATGATTTCTTTACTTTATGCTGGAGCTGGAGCGATAGCACAGTGGGTTAGGCGTTTGCCTTGCATGCAGCCAACATTTCCCGGCCGCCCTTGGCCCGGTATTATTTCCCTTAAATGCACCTTGGCCCTGCACGGCGGGGCCCGCAGACCGTCGCGCCATTCATTCTCCCGCCCCGCCTGTCACCGAATGGATAGATGCTCGCCGGCAGCGGGCAGGAAGGTCGGGGCCGCAGCTCCGCTCCGCCCCGCGGGGGTTCCGCGCCCAGCGGTTTATGCCCGGGTGTGCTTTCTCGATTCTAGCCCAAGCCTTTCTTTGCCTCCTGGAGCCCAACACCAAATTCCCCGCTCCCCCTCAAAAGAAAAGAAAAGAAAAAGCCCCGCAGAGCTGGGCCCCCCTTTGACTGCAGACACAGCGGGCGGGTGGCCGTGGGGCAGCGCGGGGCGCAGGCGAACAGTTTGCCTCGCTAGCTCTCTCCCCTCGGGAGAGTGGCGGGAGGGAAGCTGTTCACTTCCCCGTGTCGTTTTGCTGATCCTGCAGTCTGGAATCCTGCAGGAAGGCCGTTGCCGTTTGGTTTCACCAGCGTTTTTTTCTGGAGGCATGCTGTTGATAGCTGCTGCCTGATGCCCCGCGGGAGTCGCGCGACATGAACTTTTTTTTTTTTCTTTTAAGGATGAAGCGCTCTATTTTAGGTCGTGTGGTTTGCCCAATCCAATGCATGCTTGAGTCTCTGCACCGCAGGTGCTCCGTAAACATCAAATAATGAGTTAGATTTGTACTCAAGAAAGTAAGAGGGACCTGTTTACGTTTTCAAGAGGCTACTTTCAAAAAATGAACGTCCCAGCATTCCATTAAGTGAGGAAAATATTTGTTCCATTTTGGGGCCACACCCAACCGTGCTAAGGAGTTACTCCAGGCTCTGCGCTCAGGGCTCACTCCTGGCAGTGCTTAATGGGACAACATGGGGTGCTGGGGATCGAACTCAAATCCACTGCCTGCAAGAAAAGCACCCTACCTGCTGTACTGTCACTCTGACCCAAGTGGGGAAAATATCTAAAAGCTTTTATTCTAAGTTAGGGTGCTTTTCAGTACTGCAGTAATCTTAAAGCTTTTAAAACATTGTTTTCTTAATGTTAACACATTACAGATGTAAACGTAAAGCTAGGAGTATACAATATGACAGGGAGGGAGGAACTTCGAGGTAATTGCATATAAAGGATTAGATAAATAAAATTTCTTATGGAAAAATATTTCTTAAATTTTTTTTTTTTTGGTTGGGGGGGCCCACACACGGCAGTGCTCAGGGCTTGCTTCTGGCACTTTGCACAGTGATCAGTCACCCCTGTCAGGGTAGGGGGACCGATGGGGTGCTGGGGATCGAACCCAGGTTGGTCTTGTGCAAGGCATTAATGCCTTACCTGCTGTACTATTATTCTGGCCTTTATTTTCTAAAATATTTTTAGGAAAAATTGGTGGATTGGCCTTTTGCATCCAAACTTTGTCCATAGTTAGCTTTATATTAAGTTCATAGTGAAGTGATGCGTTTCTTGTTAATTCCATTTGTCTTACTCTTAAATGCATTTACATACATGTCTATACTTTGCTTCATAGCCTTCATGATTATTCCAAGACCTATGTCTTCATTACTGGAAGCTGGGGAATGGTGTGGAATCGGGGAGCTGACCCAGGTCTCCTGCTTGCTTTGCATGTGTTCAGCCCTCTGAGCCATTTTCAGCCCAAGATTGCCATTTTTTAAGTGGTGTTGATAAGCATATATTTTCTTCCGTGACTAGTTACTTCTGGGCTTGTTTAGGCACTCATCTTAGAAAAGATTCTCCACTCTTATATGCTAGAGACTCAAGTGCTGTGTTTCTAATTTTGGTAAAACATCTTAGATCATCTTGATTTTCCTATAGGTAATCAAGGACATGAAACCAGTATCTATTCAATTGACAGGATTTGAGAAAATCCTTTCAAGTTGGAAAATGCTATACTTAGGTGGAAGCTCTTTATTTTTAAAACACTAATTTCTTTATTACTTGTCCTTTGCCAGTAATCATCTAATTGCTGGAGGTAAAGTAGTGAATGGATTGACAAGGTCCTAGGGCCCAAAGAATTTATACATTTAGACCCAGAGGTTGAGATGGAGTTCCACATGGGCATTCCGGCTAAGGACTTAACAGTGATTTTAAGTGCTTAGGCATGGCCAGTCCTATGAATTCACAAAGGAGGGAAGGGTACACTAAGGTAAGGCCAGATTAAGAAGGTATCTTATTCAGTTAGAACTGCTAATTTCCATTTTTTAGGGGAAACAACTTTAGGAGGAATATGAAGGATAAGCTTGGCACCCCTTTTGAAGTTACAGAAATATTTTGAGCCCAGTCCTCATGAAAACTAGGCATGTGTACTACTTATGAGATGTACATCTCTGGCCCTTGAGAGCTTTTTCTTTGTGCTTCAGTGAGTAGAAACAGTACTGGCCTTCTTTATTTTGGGTTGATTCTTGATCATCAGAGTAATTGAATAGTTTTCTGCAGTTGTATCATTACTGTCTTAAATTTAAATTTGACTATGGTCACGAAACTTTCCTCTGCCTTTCTAGCCCTTGTCTGTAGTTTTACCCACTTCTGCTGGTGTGGGACCCACAGCTGAACTTGAGCAGCAGTGCTGTCTGCTTCTGTGCGGGCGGCCACAGTGGTCTTGATGTTCACTCAGTTTCATGCTCAGCCTTCAGGTCTCTGATCATAGCAAAAAGCAGGGGAAGCAAAAAAAAAAAAAAATAGCAGGGGGAAGCAAAATCTGGCTGCTTTTCTTTTGTGTTCCTGAACTGCTGGCAGAGAAATGTGTGTTGTACATGTGATGCCTGTTTATCATAGCATTAATAGCAGCTGACAATAGTAAATATGATTCCAAAATTCTGTAAAATAGCCAGTGTGACTCAGATTCAATAGTCAAATTCAGGATTTGTGGCTTTAATGTAGGGTTGTATAGTTGTATGTTATTTTGGTTTCTGCTTTCTTTCCTGTCTTCTAAAGGAGCTCAGTCTTTCTTTGGGATTACCTAGTGTTGCCTAGGAACTGCTCCTGACTCAGTGCTTGGGGGTCTCTCCTGAGGGCGCTTGGAGGATCATGCTATACTGCGGCTTGGACCCTTTCCCACTGGCAAAGCAAAAGGTCCAGTCTTTTGAGCTCTTTGCCTAGCTAGGGACCTTCTTCCCCCCTCCCCCCCCAGAATTTTACTGAATGAGTGGTTGGTGTAAATCAATTACATGACTTTAATTGTTACTGTTGTTTTGGGGCTACACCTGTTTGTACTTCCTGCCTACAAGTGGCTCTGTGCTCAGAGATCACTCCTGGCGATGCTCAGGGGACCATAGGTGGTGCTTGATATCTTGAATTCAGGTTGGGTGTGTGAAAGGCAAGTGACTTATCTGGTGTATTATCTCTCTGGCCTGACTTTATTTAATTTTGAAGCCACTTAGATGAATATTTTTGTGTGATGGTTGATTAAAAGTAGACATCTCTCTGTGGAATTTATGTGAGAGTGTATCAGATAAAACATTTTCTATCCGAAGAACTCAAGATTTAGGAAACTAGGTGATTTCTCTTTTTTCCCTGCTCTAAAATATAAAGAAAAGTAGGTCTTTTATTTGTTTTGGGGCCACACCCAGCGATGCTCAGAGGTTCTACCTGGCTCTCTCACTCAAGGAATACTCCTGGTAGTGAGCTGGGAACCATATGGGATGCTGGGGATCATATCTGGGTCAGCTGCATGCAAGGCAAGCACCCTACCCACTGTACTATTGCTCCGACCCAGAAAAGTAGGTTTTGGAGGAAAAAAAAGGTATAAAGAAATAACTGTAATTTGGAGTGTTCCTTTTCCTTTGTAAAATAATTTTAAGCATGGTATTGAGAAGTAAACTTTTTTTTTTTGGTTTGGGGGCCATACCCAGCTGGGGGTGCTCAGAGTTACTCCTGGATCTCTCCTTGGGGGTGCTCCAGGTGGTGCTCAGGATTTATGCAGTGCTGAGGGCTGAACTGATCCTCCTGTGTGCAGAGCATGCCCTCGGCCAGGTGAGATCCCTCTTCAGCTCTTTAAAGGTTTTTTAAGTTAAGAGAAAAGTAATTGGAGGCTTGGATTTTTTTTCTTTGAACTGCCAGTTCATTTGCAAAATCCTCTTTCCCCTGCCTGGAATTAAAGACCATATAATTGTAAAGTAGTTCTGATTGATCTGTTAACATTTAGACACCAGTTTTAGAAATGTGCTTGGGTAATCTAGAGGTTTAAGCGTTCATTCACATTATTAGTAGAATGGAAACGAGATACTGACCATAAGAAGATCAAAAGAAGTTACATTTTATCCAGTTGCTGAAGAATGAAATGAAAAGAAAGAAAAATGAAGCTAACAAAGCAACTAATGATTCCCAGAAGTTACTTTGTTATTTTGTTACAGGCCTTATACATAGAGGAAGGTATTGTTGGAAATAGGGAAGTTGGGTGTGGATTAAAACCGAAGGAAAACAGGACTGTTTTCCTTTCTGTACCAAGAACAAAAACCTCATGTAGTTCAGATTTTAAGTAGTATCCTGCCTGCTTTTTTGAACCTTGTGTAAACATATGGCTTATTCTTCAATCGATAATTTATCATCTAGGATTTGCCATTGTTTTTCTCCGCCACAGTCCACTAAACAGTTTGCTGTGAGCCCGAGGTCATGGGCAATGGATAGATTTTTGGCAATATTTTAGGGACCTCAGGGCCCAGCATACGACAACTCGTTTTCATGTGAACTATCTTCTGAGTGGAAATCAGAGATCTTGAAGGAAATCTAGAAACCCGTACTATAATTATCCTTGATTTATGCTGCTGGTGCTTTTGAAACCTTGGTCCCCGTTTGCCGTGGTGCATTCTTTACATTTGGTAGCTTCCTTGGTACAGGTTTATTCACAGCCATATTGCTGCACTAGATACATATCATTAGTGGTAGTATCTGCCACTTGAAGCGATTTGAGTAGCCATTATCACTCGTGACCTATTTATAGAGCTTGTATCACTGGAGAAAAGGTTGGTTGGCAAATTCAATGCTATTCTTTTCCTGTGGTTGCCTTCTTAATTTATATTTCAGTTCTGGTAGGTCAAACCCTGTTGGCTGCATTAACTTTTGTATTCCCTTTTTATATTCCAGCTTTTGAGGAGTTCATATTCATGGACCAGAGAGATCGCTCAGTGGCCTCAAAAGCATGCTTTGCATGAGCACTGCCAGGAGTGACCCCTAAGCACCACGAGAATTGGGCGATGGGCTAAAAACCCAAAACAGACAGCTCCCCCCAGCTCCCCCCAACCACCCAAAAATACAAAACAAAACTCAAAACCCAAAATAACTTCAGCTTTTGGAACAGAGTGATAGTACAGGTGTTCAGACCAGTTGTCTCTCTGGTACCACCAGCAGCGGTCCCTGAGCACAGAGCCAGGAGTAAGCCCTGAGCTCTGCAACAACAAAAGAATTAACTTCAGGGGCTGGAGCGATGGCACAGCGGGTAGGGGGTTTGCCTTGCATGCGGATGACTTGGGTTCGATTTCCCGGCATCCCATGTTTCCTGAGCACCACCAGGAGTGAGTCCTGAGTGCAGAGCCAGGAGTGACACCTGTGCATTGCTGGGTGTGACCCAAAAAGCAAAAAAAAAAAAAATTAACTTCAGTTTCTTAGTCATCTTCACTTTCGGCAGGTTTGTGGGTTGTGGGATTGGGCTGTATGCAAGATATAGGTGTAAGCACCTTAACCCCTGTACTATTTCTCCAGTCCCACAACTGTTGTTTTGTTTTTGGCTCACACTCCCAGGGCTGTCAGAGCACCAGGGGCATAACCTGGGTGAGATGCATGCAAGGCTATTGCCTTACCTGCTGCCCATTCTCTCTGGCTGCAACACACAGCTTCATTTTCTCAGGAATGATCCCTAGCTGTGATTGGGGAACCATATGTGGTGCCAGGGATTGATCCAGGGTTGGCCGCATGCCCCGATCAATCCCTGGTAAAGGCAAGCTCCTTACCTCCTGTACTACTCTTCTTCTGTACTCTGACAACTTCATTTCCCACACCCTCCACCCGTTTGCCACACCCTGCGATGCTCAGGGGTTACTCCTGGCAGTGTTTGAGGGACCATATGGGATGCTGGGGATAGAAGCTGGCTTGGCCACGTGTAAGGCAAGTGCTCTACCAGCTGTACTACCTTTCCTGCCCCTCAGCTTCATTTTTGTAAGAAAAAAAATGCCAAGTGACTATTTTCATAATGATGAAATTCTCTAATATTATACTCTAGGTTTAAATTTCTCCATTATCTTACAAATGTGTTTTAAAAATTTATTCAGAACAAGGGTCGAGGGCCTTGGCATGTATACAGCTCAGTGTAGATACATGCCTTGTGTGTGAGACCCTGGGTTTGATCTCCAGCTCCTGCCCCAAGGGAGGAAGAGACAAATAAGGTGGTATGGGGGTAAGGCCCTTGCCTTGCATGTGGTTAACCCCAGTTCGATCCTTTACACTGCATATAGTCCCCCAAGCACTTCTAGGAGTGAAACCTGAGCGCAGAGCCAGTAGTAGTCACGGAGCACTCCCCTCCCCCAAAGAAACAAATGAAGTAGGCATATTGTTTCATGATCTGTAGGATGTTTCTGATGATTTTTCACTGCTAAATTATTGAAGAAATGGGAGCTTCACCAATTTGAATTTGTTAGCTGTAACCCTGTGGTGGTGTTCACTGTGTATTTTGTCCCCTGGGTTTCTTGTTAATGAGTTGTTAATGACTTGATCAGATTTAGTTTCTAAATGTGTATTTCCTGTGCAGGAGAGCTAGTACAGGGGTTAAGGTGCTTGCCTAACAAGTGGTCAACCTTGGTTGGGGTTTGACCCCCAGCGCCACATATGGTCCTCTGAACATCACCAGGAGTGATTCCTGAGAACAGCGCCAGCAGTATGCCCAGTTGTGGCTCCAATTCTGCACCCCCCAGCCCCCAAAAAAGTGTATTCTCCTTTTTTATTTTTTCTTTTAAGGGGGGCAAAAATACGGACAATACTGATACTGCTGAGTACCGGCATGGGGCTGGAGTGATAGTATAGCTGGTAAGGCACTTGGCTTGCATGTGACTGGCCTGGGTTTGATCACTAGCATCCCACAGGTTCTGCAAGCATTGCCAGGAGTAATTCCTGAATGCAGAGCCAGGAGTAGCCCTTGAGCATCTCCAGGTGTAGTCCCAAAAAACCAACCATACCAAACCAAACTCTTGAGAACTTCCATTCATTCGGAAGCAACATGTTTGGTTCTCTGTTGTGATGGTAGTATCTTTTGATGCTTATTGCTCAGTTTAATTACTCCTAATTCCAAATTCTGAATATCTTTATTTTTTTGGTTTTTGTATACCCAGTGAACGCTCAGTTTTTTCCTAGCTCTGTACTCAAGAATTACTCCTGGCAGTGCTCTCGGAGGACCATATGGGATGCCGGGAATCAAACCCTGGTCGACCTTATGCAAGGTGAGTGCCCTACTCGCTGTACTATCTCTCCAGCCCCTTGAATACCTTTATGATTCCAGTTTTTTTTTAACTCGGGCTTCTCCAAGGGCGGAGAAAGCCTCTTCACACATACCACCATTAGACACGAAAGCATGAAAGTACACATCTCGAAGGGGGGAGATGTGGGCGACACATGTGCTCAGCCACCACATGTGCTCGGACGCGTGGGCACAAGCAACATGTGGGCTTGGGGCAGCATATGCACCATGATTCCAGTTTTGAGTCTAGTTTTTTCCATTTGTTTTGGACCATACCCAGCAGTCTTGGGAGCTACTCCCTGTTTAGTGCTCCGAGCGATGCTGGGGGTTAGGGAGAGGGAAACAGAACCGGGTGGTGCCAGGGATGGAAGTTGGGGCTCCGTCATGCCCTCCAGTTGTCCTCCAGGTTGATCTGTCTCCCTTTGGCCTCCGATTTGCATCTTCTGCGTTATACCTTGTTTCTAGCCTCTCTGGCCTATATTGAGAGCTAAGGGGAGGGAAGAGATGAGTTGTGGATAAATGGGTTTGAAGGTAGAACTGTTTCCACTGGCCTGTAAATCTGCAGGTCTTGTGATTTCAGTCTTAGTCATTGGCTGCTGCTCTGTTCTGCATTATCCCTGCGACAGAGACTGTGTAGTGGACTCTGGGGCCTTTCTCAAGGATTCTAGGCCAGGGAGACGGACCTGGCTGGAGGCACAGTGTCAAGGTTAAGATACATAATACTCAGGCCCAGCACACTCCAGTGGTCTTCAAAAGAAATTTTTATATAAAGGGCAAGGATACACATCTTGGGGGCAGAAAGGATGGTGTAGACAACATTAGCACAACTGTAAAATAATAAAGAAAAATGTATAACATTAATGACAGCAAACAAAAAGCCACTTAACCTGGTTGCTTTCTGGAGAGATGGTGCAGCAGGTAGGGCATTTGCCTTGCATGTGACTGAGCCCCGTCGGGAGTGATCCCTGAGAGCAAACTAGGAGGAAGCCCTAAGCACCCCTAAGTGTGGCCCCAAAAACGGGGGTGGAGAGGGAGAATGGGGGGGGTGGGAGAGCCATTTACAAAAAATAGCGTGTTTCTTTTTAATTGCTTGCTTCATAAAATGCTCTTCCTCTTCCCCCATGTAAGGTTAGCTTTTTCATCTTTTGTTTTTGGGCCACACCTGGTGTCTCAGGGACTACTTCTGATACAGTGTTTAAGGTCCAATTTGGTGGTGCTGGGATACCTTGTGGTGTGGTGCCAGTGATTGAATTCAGGACTCCTGCATGTAAAGCTCTTTCTCCATTCTCTGCATTCTCTCCCCTTCCCATAAACTTAACTCAGAATTTCTTCGACTTAACTTTCTCAGTCACTGCTGTGTTTTTATGCTTGTTTTTGTTTGCTTTAAAGATTCTCTTCTTACAACAGTTGTATTTTCTGATTGTGTACCACTGTCAAAAAAATAAAAGTCAGGTAATTATTGGTGGGTGCTCTCTTTCTTGGATTATTACTTGCCTTGTGTGATTCTCCCCACGATTAGATTGTCACAATATCTATTCTGATAACTAACTTGTATAACACTGGAATCCCTTTAAAGTCTTTTGGAAACAATTGGCTACACCAGCAGGAAGTAGGCAACAGACTTACAGTATTGTATAAAAACCCAGCTTCATTCTAATTTTATCTTCATAGACTACAATTTGTCTCATGGTCGCTGGTCTGCATGTTCCTTTGTATTTAAAGAACAAGTGAAGCAAAACATCAAAGCACTTTAATTGGAAAATTTTTTTGTAAGTTTCTAGGTGTAGGGTAGGCAGAGTGTGACAGAATTAAGAGTCACAACTGATTGTCATGAATTTAAGTCTTGTAACTTGGCCCTTTTCCTAGGGAAGTTACTCTAAAAAGAAGCAGTCAGTGAAAATGGTGTTTTATATTATTGTTGCCTTGGAGGCAGAAACTTTGATTATTTTTGAGCAAACCACATTGTTGTTGTTGGTCTTTTTTTTTTAAGTTCTATTCATTTAAAAAGTTTTTTTTTACAACTCTATAGAGGCAGTCCAGTTACCCTGATTTTTCATTTTTCATTTTTGAATTATAGATTAATAAACATGCGTGGTTGACTTTTTAAAAAATATTATGATTTTTATTTGCAAGGCTAGTACTGTATTACAGAGCTAGTGGTTTATTTGTTCTTCTCTCCATTTTTGGTTGTTGTAGTGATAGGTTCTGTGCAGCTGGTCACATCGCTTACTTACATGGCGACAGTGTTCTCTGGGGATCCTGCACATTGGGTTTTGGTGCTTGCTGGAGTGTGGCAGCAGTGTGCTCTTTATATTGCACCGGAACATTTGGGAGCATCTATGGAAGTTGTACTTTGGTTTCTGTATTCCCAACGTGTGTTTTCAGGGGGTCAGATTCTCAATGGCAGTGCTCAGATATATTGGTTGTAGGGTGCTGGTGACTGCACACTCTGCTGAGTTCAGGCAGTGCCAGTGACTGCACACTCTGCTGAGTTCAGGCAGTGCTGCTGGGGTCTCTTGGAGCCTTACTGGGAGTGGGACTTAGGTTCCTGCGCTGCTGTCAGGCAGGTGCTCAGCTACAGAGCCATCCTTGGCCCTGTGGCTCTCCTTTCCTCCCTCCTTCTTTCTTTCTTTAAAAACAGAAAAGCTTATTGAAAAGCAAAAGAGAAACTCCTCTCATAGCTGGAGAGATAGTACCATGGATGGGGCACTTGCCTTGCATACTGCAGACCTGAGTTCAGTCCCTAGCACCACCTACAGTCCCCTGAGCCCTGCCAGGAGTGATCTCTGAGCTCAAAACCAGGAGTGGGCGGCTGGAGAGATAGCACAGCGGGTAGGGCGTTTGCCTTGCACGCGGCCAACCTGGGTTCGATTCCCAGCATCCCATATGGTCCCCTGAGCACCGCCAGGAGTAACTCCTGAGTGCAGAGCCAGGAGTAACCTCTGTGCATTGCCAGGTGTAACCCAAAAAAAGCAAAAAAAAAAAAACCCCCAAAAAACAAAAAAAAAACCCCAGGAGTAAGCCTTGAACAAAGGCAGAAGCAAGTCCCTGAGCACCACTGGTTGTAACCCTTCATCCCCAAAAGAAACTCCTTTAGCCAGAGGAATTTAGCATAGGACTAAGATTTGGTTGACTGTTTAACTGTAAGCCAGGAAACAGTTTTTGGATTTTGAGGTAACTGGATTAAAAAAAAAATAAAAACTTAGTATTTGTTTAGACTACAGTGAAACTATTTAAACAATAAATTCTTTCCTTATTAGTACCTTCCCTTCTTAATACAGCCTAGTTTTTTACTGTTATGTATTTGACTCATCTAAGGCATAATTTTTAAATAAGTATTATATGGAAAACTGTAGTTTTCTGAAAATAGAAAGATGCCAACAAAATGGTTTTATGGTTTTTTAAAAAAAAATCAGAACACTGGATTATTTTTTTTAAAGGGAAAATTGTCAAAGGAGCAGCCTTGTTTATCTTAAATGCAAAATGTAGGTAATACCTTGATTTTTATATATTCTTGAGTAAAACAAAATTGTGAGTTGATAGTATTTATTTAAACATTAATAGCCTGTGAGCTATATTTAAGCTAGAATGTGGTTTAGCATTGGCATGTCTTATAGTTGCTATTTTGAAAAGAATGATTTATTTAGGACTGGAGAAATAGTACAGCAATAAGGCACTTGCCTTATGTGTGCATGACCCAGGTTTGATCTCTGGCACCACACATGGTCCCTGACTGCACCCCTTCAGATGTGATTCCTGAGCACATAGCCAGAAGTCAGAAGTAAGCACTGAACATCACTGGGTGTGGCTCTGAAACAACAGCAAAAAAAAAATGCTTCATTTATCAAGTTTTGTATAATTACTTTTATTTAGAAGTCTGTGTATTAGGCTAATGATGCTTTTGTAGATAAAGTCAGTGCTGAAGAAAAGGGTAATACTGTGAGTATTTGTCTTTAAAATTTTTTTTGTGGTTTGAAAATTATTAACAGATAAATAGAATTTAAAAAATTTCAAGTTAAAGTAAGCAAAATGCCCATAAAGTTCTGTTTTAGTGTCATTTGATTTTTAAATAGCATGAAGCTTTTTGCGGGGCTCGTAGGGGTACACACAAGTGATACTCTGGGGTCATTCCTGGCCAGGGATCAAACCTGGTCTTCCGCATGCCAAGTTTGAGCTCAAGCCTTTTGAGCCAGATAACAAGACTTCTTATCCAGAGGACCAAGAACAGATGCCTTTTTATTAATAAATATTGAATGTGTTCTTCATTTCTTCAGATATTAAGTGTCTACTATGTTGGGTATTTTTCTAGGTCCTGTGGACATAGTAATCAATAAAGTCTCTGCCGTCTTGTATATTTTGTGAAGTAGGCAAACTGAACACATAAATAAGTAAAGGAAATAATTTTAGATAACTTTTTAAAAAATAGAGATTAATGGGGTGTGGGTGAGAGAAGAGACATTTGGACATTTAGGAAAGGCCTTTCAAAGGTGAGTTTGAATTGAAAAATTACATATAATAGAGCCAAGAGCAGAGGGAATTCTTTCCTGCCGAGGGAACAGCAAGTACAGCAGCACCTCCTGAGTCAGAATAGCTCTTGATATGTTGGAGTATTTAGAGCCTAATGAGGCAGGATGATGCTGAGGATGAGATTTGAGTCATACATAGGGTCTTAAAAAATTCAACTTTTGGAGCTGGAGAAAAAATTATTTTGTGCTTGATCACCGGCATCACATGCTCCTCAGGGACCTGGCTTAGTAGATACTGAGCACCACAGGGTGTGGACTGAAAGCCACCCTCCTCAAACAAAACAAAACAAAACAAAACAAAACAAAACAGTACAAAACCAAAAACAAACCAAAAACCACTTTCAGTTTGGAAGTGGGAACTGGAGGTAATAGGAAGGGATAGTCTGGTCACCTTCCATCACTGGGAAGTGCAGCTGAGTCTTGATGTACGGAGGGGGCAACCCAACTTTAAATCACAAACTTGAGGTGCATTGGAAGCGTATTTTAAAGGGGGTCTTATTAAATTCTTATGTGGTTTGTTTCTGTTTTGGGGCCACCCATGGGGTCAGGGGCTGCTCCCTACCTCAGTGCTTGGGGACCTGGCTGTGCTCAGTGAAATGTGTGGTGCCAGCGACCAGGCCTCACTCTGGCCCCCAAAACCTTGTCTTTTCAGCGCATAGCCTAATTGAGCTCCTGTCAAGGTTCAGATGTTCAGAGCTTCTATTTTGGTTAAAGGAGGCTCTTTGTGTAGTATTTGCTAGCCTTAGGCCAAGAAGCTAGTTGCAAGTTCAGAAGCTGTTTTAAATATATCTAAATATAACTGGCCACTGACCTACATATTCTTTTCTTAGAAGTGAGATTATGCATTTCAGGTTAACTATGATCAATAATTATAAAAATAATTAAAATGTTCCAAAAACCCAAATAGAATTACTTAGTTAACAGTCAGTGTTGGTAGACCCCTTGTTCTTTGTATGTTTGTTTTTTGTTTTCAAGTCTGTTAGATATGAAGTAAAGCGTGCTTCAGTTTCTTCTTTAAATTACTAATGACTGGAGCAGAGGGCCCCATCTTTACATGTGTGTTTTTAAAAGCAGAAGTAAAGTTTAGCAAGTAAAGTTTCACTGCCCTTTGTCCACTTATTCACACACTGCTGCCTTCCTGTGAGGTCTGAAAAGATATTGGCAACCAGGGTTTCCTCTGTGCTGTGCCCCTCGCCCCCATGAACTGGTTTAGCAGAATATCACTATATGTTATAGTGTATATCTGATCACATGCTTACTTGTTTTTCTTTTTAAAAATTTATTTTATTTTTTAAATCACTGTGAGATAGAGCATTTCAAAATTGTTCATGATTGCATTTCAGCCTTACAGTATTCCAACACTCATCCCTCCACCAGTGTAATTTTTCAGCACCAGTGTCCCCAGTTTCCCTCATACCCCTTCAAGCCACCCCCCAACCCAGCCTGCATCCATAACAGGTACCTCTTTTCTTTCTTTTCTCTTTCTCTTTCTCTCTCTCTTTTTAGGCATTATGGTTTGCAATACAGGTGCTGAAAGGTTATCATGTCTATACCTTTACCTGCTTTCAGCACACAGCAGAAACACCATCTGCACTTCTATGTTCATTGCAGCACTGTTCACAGTAGCCAGAGCTGGAAACAAACCTGAATACCCAAGAACAGACATAAAGATAAAGAAACTATGGTACACCTACACAACGGAATACTACACAGCTGTTAGGAAAAATGAGGTCATGAAATTTGCCTATAAATGGATAGACTTGGCAAGTATCATGCTGAGTGAAATGAGTCAGGAGAGGAACAGGTATGAAATGACTGCATTTATTTGTGGATATATTAAAAAAAAAGTATGACACTAATATCCAGTGCCAGGAGGACTGGTCAGTGGTTGGTCAGTGGTGTGGGAGATGGATAATAGTTAAGATAGAGGAGGATCCATTATAACAATACTAGTTGGAAATGATCATTCTGGAAAAGAACTAAGTGTTGAAAGCACATGCTTACTTTTAAAAATGGAAATTATGCTTTTTTTTTTTCCTCCTTAGTGCTGGGGGTCAAACTACACTTGTATGGACTCTTCCCACCTCTTGTGTCTGTTAAGTTCCTTTTTCATTTCATTTTTTGTGGGGAGGAGTTGGGCCACACTTGGGTGTGCAGGGCTTACTTTTGGCTCGGTGCTCAGGGATCACTTTTGGTGATGCTTGGGAGGAGACCGTGTGCAGTTCTGGGGAACAAATTGGGGCTGATGGGGTGCAAGGCACCTTAACCCCTGACTACCTGTCTCTCTGGCCCATCTTTACACGTGTGTTTTTAAAAAGCAGAAGTAAAGTTTAGCTTGGAAAGTTTAATACGTTTAATTGTGGTAAGTCCAGTGTACAAATGATTTCTGGCCTGGATCGCCATAGGAGCTTATTTGGTATTATCTGAAAACTGTTATTCTCTGTGTCCTGGCTCTGTACTGCTTCATTTTATGCCAGGCTTCTCTCGAAGGTAAAGTTTGCCCCCACCAGTCTTAAACTAACATGTTTCTTCAGCACTTAAAAAAATCCTGCTTGAGAGACTGGAGAGCTAGTGCTGTGGATAGGGTGCTTGCCTTCATGTGTTGAGCTGGTTCTATCCTCAGCACCCTAAATGGTCGCGAGAGCCCACCAGGTGTGACCCATCAGTACAGAGCCAGCAGTAAGCCCTGAGCACTGCCCCAGTGTGGCCCCCAGACAAAAGAGAACAAAAAATACTACTTCACTGGGCTGGAGCGATAGCACAGTGGTAGGGCATTTGCCTTGCACACGGCTGGCCTGGCCAAGCCGGGTTTGATTTCTCCTCCCCTCTCGGAGAGCCCAGCAAGCTCCTGAGAGTATCTCGCCCGCATGCAAAGCCTGGCAAGCTACCTGTGACGTATTCAATATGCCAAACACCAGTAACAACAAGTCTCATGATGGAGACGTTACTGGGCCCGCTCAAGCAAATCGATGAATAACGGGAGGACCATGACCGTGACTGGTAAAAATAATGTGACATATGCAAATATTGATTTGTGATTTGAAATGTGTTACGATGCAGTTGTACTTTTTAGAAGAGTTTGAATTTCCTGTGTTATGCCTTATAAACACAGAAGAAGTCTCACAATGGAGATGTTACTGGGCCCGCTCGAGCAAATCGATGAACAACGGGAGGACAGTGTTTAAAGATGCCTTATATTAGTTTGGTAGTTATGTTACTATTGATGGTCATTATTGATAAATTATTACAACTCAAGTTTACATCAGGCTTTGCTGAGAAATATCAAACAAACTGCTGTGATGAACAGAGGATGCTTTTGTTAGTTTTGATAGATATCTACCATCAGGAATTTTAACAGTACGGTTCCGTTGTCCCAGACCTTCCTCTCTACTTCTATGTTCCTTCCTGGTAATGACTGTTTTTTTCTTTTTATTTTCTTGCTTGTTTGGGGACCGCACTCAGTGGTGTTTGGGGAGTACTCCTGGCTCTGTGCTTGAGGATCATTCCCAGTGGTCCTGGGTGGGAGAATGTCATGTGGTACCAGACACTGAACCTGGTTCTCGTGTGTGCAAAGTATATGCTCAGCTTACTTAGCTGTCTTTCTGACCCTGATGATAAAAACAAGAACAAAATCCTATTTTAACGGACTTAAATATTTTAGAGTGGTCAAATTCAGCACAAAACTGAGTGGCAGGTACAGAGAGCTCTTCTTATACCCTCTCTACCCACCCAGTGCAGTGTACTCCCATTTGTCATCATTGCCTGTTCTGGTGGTACATTTGCCAAGGAATCTACAGTGATGCATCAGCCAAAGTCCGTAGTTAACGTTAAGACGTCGTATAGCTCACGAATCCAGATTTATAATGGCATTTATCTACCATTATGGTATCACACAAAGTAGTTTCATTGCCCTAAAATACCCTCTTGTGTTATGTCTGTTCTTCCTTCCCTCATCCCCTGGCAACCACTGATCTTTTTATTATCTGTTCAGTTTTATCTTTTCCAGAATGCCATATAGTTAAAACCATACAGTCTGGTACATTTTTCAGATTGACGTCTTTCACTTAATAATATGAATTTAAATTCTGCCCCTCCCCTCCTTTCCTGGGTGATAGCTCATTTCTTTTTAGTGCTGAATAATGTCACGTTGCTTGGATGTACTGATTTATTTATCCATGCACCCACTGAAGACATCTTGGTTGCTTTTGGTTGGTGGCAGTATGTCCTTTTGCATGTTTGACAGGAAATCACAATATTAAAACAAAATCATAGTAGAAGCATCCTTCTCTTGACTTTATTACTGCCATCAGTAGCAGATGTTTTCTTGAGTACCTCATTATATGGGGGCATAGTGCTGGATAGGGCAGACTGGCGACTGGGGCGTGGGGAAGTGATTGGTCTCTGGAGTTCTTGGTTAAAATTCTGACTTTCCAATATTGTTTTTTGAGTCCATACACATTCACAAATTGAATTTGGATATCATAATTGTCCACCGTCAGACAGCATACATTCAAAGAACATTTTAATTTTTTAAATTTTTTATACTTGATAGACCGGCTGCGATAGCACAGCGGTAGGGCGTTTGCCTTGCACGCAGCCAACATGGCCGACCCGAGTTCGATTCCTC
>JAOXYA010478071.1:0-16702 GCA_028565675.1 Sorex palustris | reverse complement strand
CATTGTATAACTGAAACCCAAGCACAAAAATTTGTAAGTCTACAACTGTACCTCATGGTGTTTCACTAATAAATATTAAAAAAAAAGAATCAAGAGCTGGGCTGGAGCAATAGCACAGTGGGTAGGGCATTTGCCTTGCATGCAGCCAACCCAGGTTTGATTCCCAGCATCCCATATAGTTCCCTGAGCAATACCAGGAGTAATTCCTGAGTGCAGAGCCAGGAGTAACCCCTGTACATCACTGGATGTTACCTAAAAATGGGGGTGAAAAGAACCAAGGGCTGCTTTCTGAGCCCCTCTCAGCACACTACTTTAATTCTCAGCAAAAGCCAAGTCCCAGGTTTGAATGCTGGCGGGTTAACTGACCTGGGAGGGGAAGAAGACAGGCAGAGCATTGGGGATGAAGAGGAAGAGTCTCCCAATACTTTAATTCTCAAGGCCTCATGGTCTAGAGTGACTGCTCCATGATCAGCTATGACCTTATCCATATTCTAGCTCATTCATAGAAAGAGGATTATTAATAGGAAGTCTATTAACTAGAATGATGGTCTTATTAGAAGCACAACTGGAAACAATTCAATTCCAAGTTTGTATGGCTGTTGAGAAAAATCCATCTCTATGAATGTACAACTGATAGTATCCATTTCTCAGTGATTCTTGGTTGAGTGTTGCCTTCGACTGTAGTTTCTTGTCATGTGGGTCTCTCTAACAGAGTCACTTACTTTCCCAAACAAGCAAGGACCGAGTCTTTCCGAAAGGTGAGTACTGCCATCGTGTGCATGGGTAGACAGATATTCATGCATATCTGATCACACATACACAACCCACAGGCATTTTATCACCTTTCCTGGGTTCTACATGTGTAGAATCAATAAAAGTTCCTAGCCACTTTCAGGGGATCACACAAAAAATGCCAACCCAGGAGGCAAGTCTCATAACAACCTTCTAACAATCCTTTCACCACACCCTTTATGACACCCTAACCTCCCATTGGCTAAATATTTGGCCATCACACCTGCAAGGGAAACTGGGAATTTCTTCTTCTTTTTTTCTTTTTGCATTTTGTGTGATGTGTCAATTTTCAAAATGGGATTTTGTTTCCAGATAATGAGAGTTAGAAGACACCACTAATCTGTTTTTCATTATCCATGAAAAAAATTTGTGGCAGTTGCCACTGAGCATGGATATTTTCTCCTTTTTATTACATCCCTAATAATCTTAATCAAAATTAAAAATAAATAGCCAAATGGATCTGTGTGCTGTCCCTTTTTTCTTGAGAAAATTTGAGGTAGATTTTGCCATAATTTCTGCTTTTTTTTTCTCTGTCTTGGTAGACAGAGAACTCTGTACTTGATTTTACTAGTATCACTTCTTAACAGTCAATGTGAAGGGAGATATCCTAAGAAAATAATCTACAATGCAAAAATAGCTCCAGGCACAAGCAAAATCATCAGAGAGTTTTTTATAATCATCAGAGAGTTTTTTTATAATGTAAACATTTGATACTACCTTGATGTACAACTATTAAGTACTGACAAGATAAAGTTCACACATTAGAGTGATAAATGATCTTAAATAGCACACTTGCAATTTTTTGTTAACAATAACAACAAATATGCTCATGGTACATTAGTTGAACAAACAGGATATATCATTTTATATGTAAAGCTTGATTTCAATCATAAAAATATGTGTAATAAAATCAGAACGATAAATCAGAAAAATGTAAAGACTTATCTCTGAGTAATGAGATTTCAGGTGTAATCTGTTTTCTTCTTTACGCATTTATTTGCCAGCTTTTATGTAATATGTATGTATTACTTAGATAGTTGTAAAAGAAAGAGAAATACACATATCCTCATGCAGTGGCAGGAAAGTGTTGCCCTCTTGGCAATGGTTGGGTGGGTTGTGAGAAGGTGGCAGCTGGCTTTATAGGTCCCTTGGTCAAGTTGAAAATAAACGTTTAGTTCCTCCCTCCCCTTCTCCCTGCCAGAAAATACCAATTGGTGGACAGGGAGAGACTCTGAGCACATTAGAGCAGTTTCTCTTCCCACAGCTCTCCTTTGAGGATCATAAGTGTGAGACTTGGCTTGGGATTGGAGCAGGATCATTTCCAATCCATTAAACCCATATGGTTTCTCCCTCCATTGGCAACAATGCCCTAGAGAGAACTTCTGAATACTGGCTTACAGCTAATCTTATCTGCTTCCAATTGGTATTTCTTCTAGGAAGGTGGCTTCTTCCCCAGTAACTGCAAAGTCCCTGGGCATGTAGCAGAACAGAGGAATTCAGGAGCTGTCAGTACTTCCAAGATCAGTGTCACATGGGAGGTGGAGGATACCTGTCCATCCTCCTTGCCTTTTGGTTGAGCTGCTGCTGTCACCAGAAGAGAAGCCCAGGAGCCCACACCAGCCACTGCTCTCAAGGACACAGCCCCCAGTGGTGTCCATCCCTTCCCTGCCTCCCTTTTCTACGTCCTGGTGCTTCCTGGGATCATTATACAAATAATGTTCTACTGACGTGGTAATCTCATGTCCGAGTCTGATTCTTGGAAATTCAACCTAAGATTTGGCATCTCTTCACTGCCATTCTGTGTACTCCTCATCGCGCCTATGTCTTTTCTGCATTTCAGTATCTCTGACTCACACACCCTTCTTTTCTCTGGCTCCACATATCAGCACCACTTTACTCCAGTGATCTTAATCTTTGCCTGAATCTTCTACGTGCTTGCTTGCTTTACTGTTTTTGTAAAATTGATGACTATTATGCCTGGGTTTTCTGTTTACTTACCCAGCCATTTCTCTTGATGCCTCAGGCATTTGACTAATGTGGAAGAGGTGCCAACTACTTCCTCCACCCCCAATATCATTGTCCCCATGCCACTTTTTCTTCCAAGTCTGAGGGAAAGGATGAAAACCTTGTAGGAAATTTTTGGAAACATTCAACAAGGAAATGCATGGAGGAGCTCACCCACTTGGTGCTTATTAATTGAATACAGGGGTCAGTGCACTAAGCCTGGATGGAAAATAGGTGGATAGATTTCTGGGTGATGGAGGATGAGCTGATTTCCTTTTGTGCAACCTCATCCTTTATAATCCATTTTATATTTGGAAACTAGAAATCTAACCATGCTGTGCCATGGTCTCAACTTTCTTTCTCCTCAATGCCCATTAAATAAAGTCAAGGCTATGATATGTAATGCCCTCTATGATCTAGTTTGTTTCTTTTATTCTAGGCTAATTCTGAGAGTCACTTCAGTATCTAACTAAACACATTATAATTATAATATACACATACAGGCATATGTAAACATACATCTATCTTAATATTTAATACCTATCTGTTTATCTACATATATCAATATTCTCTAAATTGAATCATACTATACTCGATGTGATCTCTAGCTGCCATCTGTGCACTTTTCTGTCTTGCTTTAATCACTTCCTCTACCTGGGATTTATTCCTTCCCCATTTTTTCCCTCATTTCTCATTTTTCTCTTTTGCATTCTCTGTGCAGAAGTTCAGAATATGAAACTTTTTATTTTGCATCTTTGCTTAACTGTTCATTATTTTCACTGCATATGAATTTCTTGAGAAAAAAAAGACCTAAATTTTAATCAGAGTAGAATAAAATACTAAAGCTGGCAAATAATAGGTGATAACTATGAATGAAACTAGAATAATGCCATGGGCAATGTCCCCACCCTAATCACTATGAATATGTCATTTTACACAGAAGAGGCTTTGCAGGTGTGAGTAAGGATTTTAAACTATAATATCATTTTTCCCCAGCTTTTTGGGACACACTTTGTGGTACTCAGGGGTTACTCCTGGCTTTTCACTCAGGAATTATTCCTGGTTGTGCTCAAGGAACCATATGGGATGCTGGGGATTGAACCTTGGTCAACTGCATGCAAGGCAAATGCCCTCTCCACTATACTATTGCTATGGCCCTAGGTTCCCCAAGACACCCACAGGGTTCTTATAAGATAGTAAAGGCCAAACAGAAGACTCAGAATAAGAGATGGGGCCTTGGAAACTGCTGTTGATGGAATGATGGCTTTGAAATCAGAGGAAGGGACAACCAGCACAGGAACAAAGATGTACTCTAGACACTGCAAAAACATGGAAACAAGCTGTCCTGAAGCCAGAGAGTTATTTCATGAGTTAAAATGCAATCCTTGCTTGTCGCTGACATAGGTTTGCTTGATGTGTCCAGTACCACATGGTCTCTCGAACAGAATGAGGAATAGCCCCTGAACACGTCTGGATATGACCTTCAAACAAATCCCGCACAAATGTTTCTCAGGGTGTCCAGAGGGAGCACAACCCTGCTACACCTTACTCTTAGTCTTCTGAGTCCTGTTTAGAACTTTGGAGCTCTGAAAATTTCAGATCCTAAATGTGTGTTATTTTTTCATTGATTTCTGGCTGCACTGAGAAGAACCCAATGCAAATGGTAAACAACAGCATTTTCTCTGGGCTTTCCTCTCTTGTCTGTGCTCACCCCGCAGCATTCGTGATTTAATTTCGCCTCAGAAGGCTGAGTGATTGTCACGTGAGCAATAAGTGGCAGGTGGGGATTGGCACCCGGCAGTCTGGCTCCAGAAACCCAGCTCTCAGCAGCTCCCCGAAATCAAAGAGTGCCAGGATCTTCATCTCTGTGATCCAGAGACTCCAAAGGCAGGACTCTCTCTTTCTTACTTTTTAATTTTCTTTTTTACCCTTTTCCCAAGAGAAAACTGGCAGGCAGTTTTAAGGAAAACAGTCTCCATTGGTGGCAGGTCAACCACACTGGGAGTCAAAGGAGCTGGAAGAGAAATCGGAGCCAGCCAGACAGTCTGTGCCCAGGGCCTTCCCAATCCCATGCCCAGCCCACTGAGGGAGGTGTATTGGGGTGCCAAGTTAGCCTCAGGGCCTGCCCAGGTGGGCTGTGGCTTTTCCCAGAAATTTCCAAACTCTGCCAGTTGGCTCCTGAAGTTGGCACTCCCCACATGCCAGGCAAAAATCCAGTTCTGCTGCTCTGCTCAGCCTCCCTAAGAGTGGGTGATACAAGCACTGAGAGGGCTGCCTGGGCACCTGGACAGACACCACGCCGCCCTGCCCCAAACTCCACGCTGGACAGCAGCATCTTCTGCTCCTATGGGTGTAAAGCAAAATCAGAAATAGGAACAGTTGATGGATAAATAGAAAACAATTTCCCCACCAGTTATTTATGTTTTTAACGTGACAGTTACTTATCAGGTTCTGGAAGTTGGAACTCTAATATGCATTGCTCTTGTAGGACCTGGAACTGATTTGCTGTACATTTGTGCAGTTCTCTGCTTTATTCTTTTGTTTGTTTGCTTGTTTTGTGCTACACTTGGTGGTGCTCAGGGGTCACTCCTGGCTCTGCACTCAGGAATAACTCTTGGTAGTGTTCGGGGCACCATACAGGATGCCAGGGATCGAACCCACATGCAAAATCAACACCTTACCCTCTGGTTCTTATGCTTTATTTTGAAATTTCTTACCCCTGGTACACTGATCCTACCTTTAGGGAATTAGCATAAAGAAAGAAAGCAAACCAATCAGACATTTGAACAATGCCTCAAGTAGAAAATTTATCGCCCCAGGATTTTTCATAATTTTTTGGAAGTGACAATAAAAATATTAAAATAACATAAACTTCAAAAAGTAGGGAATAGGGGCTGGAGCGATAACACAGCAGGCAGGACGTTTGCCTTGCACGTGGTCAACCCGGGTTTGATTCCCAGATCCCATATGGTCCCCTGAGCACCACCAGCAGTAATTCCTGAGTGCAAAGCTAGGAGTAAACCCTGTGCATTGCCGGGTGTGTCCCAAAAAGCAAAAAAAAAAAGGGGGGATAACTTGAATAAGTTTTGGCCACTCAATATGACTATAAGCTACATCCTATAAACTGAAGATTTTTGTAGGATTTTAAATGCTATGAGAATCTCTTTTCTGATAAAGAATTATGTAAAATTAAGTGAGTCTCTATTCTGATGAAGAATTATGTGAAATAGAATACAACCATGTGCACATCATTTAATTCAGTGAGAACACATACTTTGTTTATTTTGGGGTGGGGGTTTACTCATGGCTCTGAGCTTAGGGATCATTCCTGGCGCGGCTTGAAAGTCCATCTGGGAATCTGAGTAAGCCTCATGCCAGGAAAATACCCTACCTGCTGTACTGTCACTCCAGCTCACCCAAGTGTATTTTAAAAGAATTCTCTTTGGGAGGAGAGATAATCCATGGGCTAAGGCATTTTCCTTGTATGCAGCCAACCCCAGTTCAATCCCCAGTACCACATATGGTCCCCCAAGTACATCAAGGATTAGTTTTAAACACAGAGCCACATACTGCGGGGTGTGGCTCCCAAATTAAAATGCTAGGCAAGAATAAAATAAATATGCAAGTATGATAATAAATGATAATAAAATAATATGCAAGAATATTAAATATGATAAGTATGGTTATCTCTGTGACTGAGTTTTAATCTGTATTTCCTTTTTGGGTAATTTTCTGAACTTTCTAAAATTCTAAAATTAATGGGCTGGAGTGATAGCACAGGGGGTAGGGCGTTTGCCTTGCATGAAGCTGACCCAGGTTCAATTCTTCTTCCCTCTCGGAGAGCTCGGCAAGCTACCAAGAGTATCCCGCCCGCAGGGTAGAGCTTGGCAAACTCCCCGAGGAGTATTCAATATGCCAAAAACAGTAACAACAAGTCTCACATGGAGAGGTTACTGGTGCCAACTCGAGCAAATCGATGAACAACAGGAGGACAGTGCTACAGTACAGTGCTACTTCCTAAAATAAGATAATAATAAATTCATGTTACTTTTAAAAAGACATTTTAAGAGGACCAGAGTGATAGTATTTGCCTTGCACGTGGCCAACCCAGGTTCTATACCCAGCATCCCATATGGTCCCCCTTTCCTGCAGGAGTAATTCCTGAGTGCAGAGCCGGGTATAACCCCTGAACATGCCTGGATGTGATCCAAAAAGCTAAATAAATAAATAAATAAATACATAAATACATAAATGACACTGTAAGGAAAAATGGTGCACTATTATAAGGAATGTGTGTGCTTTTGAAATTCAGAACAACCATTGATGTTGGTGTCCAACCTGCATCGAGAGCCTGAGACCTGGTTAGTTCCTCACCCTCCAGGCACCCCATGGGCAGGAGTAGCCTCAAGCAAGAAAAGTCCTGTGTGAGAGCCTTGCAGGCATGCTGGGATTCACAGGCTCAGCCTCTAGCTCCTGGCCCAACATGCAACCACCGCCAGCTATGGTACAGACCTCTGACAAGAGGTGCTCTCTTTTATTTTTATCTGTTCCCCATAAAAAGGAACATATCTGACTTCAAGGGGGCCAGCAGCTGCAATTGCATTTCAACAATCACCCCAGGCTGTGTCCACTGACCTGACCTTGGAACTTGCTTCAAACATACGTGGCTGGGAAGGAGTCGAGGTCTCTGAGATGAACTTTTCTATTTTTGGAAGAAGCGTGATCAATAACAAAACAAAAACATTTTCTCCCTCCACTTGTCCTGCTAACCCTGACTTTCAGGACAAATGGAACCTCAACATGTGTCTTAGATCCTCCATCCCTCCATCCCTCAGAAGCCCTTAAATGTCGCAGCAGGGGAACCCTTTACCCCCCACTTCTTGCAGCATAGATGGCTTGATTTTGTTCCTCAGAAAGTCATGCAGATAAGAGGTCCTGAGCAGAGATATGAGTCTGAATTTCAACCTCCACATTTACACACACAATGATCTTTAATAAACCAATGGATCTATTAAAGCTGGGTCTCCTTCTCTAGAAATCAACCTGGATATGATGCTCTTAGAAACAATGGGCTGTGAGTGTTTATCATTCTCAGTATTTTTTTCAACCTCAGTATTGACCAGTTTTAAAGTATGTGTGGGTCCTGAGGTAGAAGTGAGGTTATGCTGGTACACCATACTCTGCAAAGAAAAGAAGACACCCTCCTTTGTGGCTTTTGTCAGCGTCAGTGGAGTAAAGGCTCCTAAGATGATTAATTTTAAACTCACACCTATTGAACTGATGGGGGGGCAACTTTCCTGTGAACTTAAAAACTGGCTTTCAGGATCTTGGGTGCCTCATTAGATCTTTTGTCTCAAAAGAACAAACTTGGTCCTGGTCCTCAGAGGTTCCTGGTTGAATGGGAAGGAAATAAGATATTTGCATAATTATTGCATATATATCTGTCCTACCTATGAACTATTAGACCACAGAGTCTATATTGCAGCAAAGAGCATTTTTTAAAGTTTTTTTTAAAAAAATTTAATTTTATTTTAATAAAGTTGTTCACAATAACTGATGACATTCAATATTTCAACACGAATCCTGTCATCATTATATCTTCCCACCACCATTATTATTTTGTATTGCTTGTTATGAATAGTATGAGATGCCTGTAAGTCTAACTCACAGTGGTTCAATAAAAAAAAGTGAAAAAAAATAGTAGGCGATGTCGCTCCTGGAATTCTAAAATTTAAAATAATTGGGGTCCAGAGACAACTCTGCAGCAAGCTGCTCTGTTCTGAGATTCATTTGTGAGTCTCTGAATCATGTCCAGGAATACGCTTAAGTGGCATGTAGAAACAGTTCATGGGCATGACAGCCAGGACCCCAAATGCGGGGAGATGGGAAGGGGTGGCCCATTCCTATCCTTGAATGAAGCCTGGAGATTTCAGTCACTGATTTTTGTATACCTGGTGTTTTTCGGTGAATTCATTCTCTTGTATGGAGGTCTAGGGAGGAGTCCCTGAAGATCGGCTGTGAGGGTGGTGGCAGTTGATTTCTGGAGCTTTATAACCACTGGGGTTCATTTGGAACAGGCATAGGAACAGTGTCTGCTCCCCTCTGAGGTTCCCGGGTAAAAATCAGCCTGGCAAAGTCTAGAGACATCTCTGCAGTGAGCTTCTCTGTTCCTAGATTCATTTGTGAGTCTCTTAAAGTTTTTATGTCATGTCTTTGGAGGTAGTGTTATAGAAAAAAAGTATAGAAGCAGACACCTCTATATATACCATCTGAGTGGAGGTTCTAATAGACAATGGGTGACCTGATTGGCATTTCTGTGTAACCAATCAGAGTTACTGGTTTTCAAGCTGGCATTGTTATCAGGCATAATCAGTCAGGTCCCTGGGGTAAGAATATATATATATATATATATATATGTATATATATATATATGCAAAGGCCATGTGTTTCTGGCATGGTGGTCTTGGAAGAGAAAGAAGCTACTTGAAGAAGCTTCTGCTGAGAGACAGTTTCCAGAAAGAAGTTGCTGAGGTCTCTGTCCTGAGCAGAAGTCATTTCTGACCTCTTTTGAACTGTGAACGAAGACATCTAACACTGAAGACCTATGATGATTGGCATGCTATTCTTCTAGCCATCCCCAAGAATCCAGAAGCCATAAACTAGCCATTTCAGTCATTCGCATTGTTACGGTAGGAGACATCAACTCATTAATGAATGAATAAGCAACTTCAACAGGAAACAAAATGATTGAAGGTTGAGTTTAATGCTGAGATGGAAAAAAATAGTAGGAACTAAGGTTTACTAAAGCGAAGATTATCTAAGGAAGAGATATTTGAGAATTAAATAAAATGATATGCTGTAAGGACAGTGTCATCTACATAAAAAGTATGCAGTATCTCAAGACAGCACCTTCTCCGTTCTTACAGGCCAGCTAAAAATGTCAGTCTCTTCCTGTCTTTATGTCCTCCAACTTCCTGTCTCCACCATTGTCCTCCATGTCAGCATTTAGTGGCCATGCCCCAACAGCATTGAAGAGCTGAGATTTTCTCTCATCATTCATCCCTAAGACTTATAAAAGGCCTCACTCATGCATCAGTGTTCTGGAATAATCTGAAGGAGGTTCCCAGTGTAGAGGATTGGGTCTCCATCCATCTGGGGGGCCTGGGAAACTGAAGATGCTGGAAGAATGCCTGCAAGGTTAGAATGAGCCAATCCCAATCTGGTCTGGACACCACCCTGCGTATGAAGAACGGGTCAGATTTCTGGTTCTCTCCTCAGCGCTTTCCTGGTTTATGAGATGAATTTTGGAACAGCACAGTCTGCACCCCCTTCCATCTCTAACATGTTTCAGTTGATGCTGAAGTGAGCATGGTGCCATCACACTCCCAGGACTTGAGCAAACTGTGCCTTTCATGTGACGACAAAGGACATGAACATGCAATCTAGACACTGCTCTGGGAGAACACAGTTTTAAGGGACATCCATCCCCTCTGGACCCCATCACTCAAGCTTTCTTTCTCCCCTTGCACCCTGTCTCCCAAGTGCTGGACCGGATTTCCTTGTCAGTGAGACTAGATAAAATCTCAGACCATTGAGTAATCTCATATACCCCATATTTCTTCTCCCCTACTCCCTTCCCTTACTCTCCTCTTTTTCTCTCTTCTCCTTTCCTACCCCTCTCCTGCTGGAAAGCTTCTAGTCACAGGTGCATCCTACCATTTGGAAACAAAGAGAATTTTCAGCATGGGTGAAGCTTCTTGGGTGGGGTGAGGGTCTTGGGATGGAGAACAGAGAAGAGTTAACCTCAGCTAAGCTACTCTGTGCCAGCCACACAGCTAACTGTTGGATTTACCTGACCTCCTTGCACTGTACCACACACTGCCCAGTGCACAGGGCAAGGCCCTGAGACCCCCGGCTGTCACCCCTCTCCTGTGTCCACCTTAAATAGGCCCCTCACCCCACCCACCCACACACTTCTCTCTTAGAGGTCTGAAGCCCCACATCTCTCAGCAGACTCCCAAAGTCAGTCCCCATGGCCTTTGCTGATATTTAGCAACAGAGGGGCAGGGAGCTTCCTGTGCTGGTTACTTATTAAGCCCTGCAATTCTCTCTTCTGCTTTCATTCCATAAGATGGTCCAAGAGTTCATCATCCATGAGCATTTGTGGAATGGACAAAGGTACGTTCCTTGCAGAGGCAGGCCCAGAGGCTCCAAGAGGGGTCTGTGACCCACAGCAGGAAAGGAGAGCAGGGCCCTGACCCTAAAAGGAGCCAGCTTAGGCCCTGCCCCCAAAGCACGCTACTTCTTCTTAAGCATGTCGGATTTGGTTCTTGCCAAAGTCCTTCGGGGTGACCGAAACCAATCGGCTGTGTTTCTGGAAGGCAGGTGTGGACACCTCAGGGCGCTGGTTACTCATTACACAATGTTAAATGCTGATATAGCAAGTCTTCCAAAATACGCCGGACCATGTAAAGAGACCAGGAGGCCAAGCCCGACAAACAAGAGCTTTACTGATTAACCGACCTCTGCTGTCCAGGCCTGGCAGCTGCTTCACTACAGGAGGGGGAGGCCGCAGGCATCACCTCTGCCAAGGAGGCCACACAGCGGGGCCTAGCTTGGCTTCCGGGTCCGTGAGGACACTTGCGAGCCAGCAGTTGGGAGGGCATCTCCAGTGAGTATCATTCCTGGGAGTCTTGGGAAGCTTCATTGCGTGATGTTGTGACTTAGAACATTTTTTTTCCTGTGAATACACAAGGCCCAGTGCAGGGAAACTAGTCTCTTCTCCCTGCCTCTGGGCATTTTGTGGGGTCATGAGTCCACTGAGGCTCAGGGGCCACAATCAGGATGTGGACAGGACTGGCTTCCTTCTGTAGGCTTGAGGGGAAAAACTTCTGCTGGCTCTCCAGCCTCCCAAGGCAGCTCTCCCTTGACTTAAGGCCACCGATCTCTCACCATTATGTCTCTCCTGGGGACTCTAACTCTATCCCTCTGCTTCCTACTTCCATGCTGCTTGTGACTACAGAGTCTCTCTCCCCCAGTCCTCCTGGGCGGTGACCCTTCAGCAGCAGATCCTGTGAATTATCACCCTGGGTCCTGACATTCATGCCAAAGCCTTGGCATCTAGTCTCAATCATGGCGCATCTCTTTGCCTTGGCTTTGGACCCCGACTCCACTATGCCAAGAACAAGACTGATGATGAATGAGGCTGGAGCGGTAGCACAGAGGGTAGGGCATTTGCCTTGCATGCAGATGACCGGGTTCAATTCCCAGCATCCCATATGGTCCCCTGAGCAGCACCAAGATTAATCCTGAGTGCATGAGCCAGGAATGAACCCTGTGCATTGCCGGGTGTGACCCAAAATGAAAAAAAAAAGACTGATGATGAACAAGGCTTTGTGGCTGCTGATGTTTTCTCCTACCCCAGGCCCCATTTCCTCATGGGGAGTCCTTCTGCATTGACAGTCCTTCCCAAGCCCAGAGAGATAGCACAGGGGGTTAGGCAATTTGTTTTTGTATACACAATTGACACAAGAGTGATCCCTGATGCTGCATCCCCTGAACATTACCAGGAGTGATCCCTGAGCACAGAGTCAAGATTAAGTCCTGAGCACTGCCAGGTATGGCCTCAAAGCAAAAAAAGAAAGAAAGAAAGAAAGAAAGAAAGAAAGAAAGAAAGAAAGACAAGGAAAGCTACTGGATAGGAAGTTGTCAAGGTGAGCTCAGAATGCTCAAAACTCAGAAATTCACCACCATGTGTTTGTCCTTAGGGTAAGGACATAGCCAGATTCTGCATGTCCATGGTTTGCACCCTCCTTTGGCTGCATCTGTGAGCTCTTACAGTTAATACCAGTGGTCCCCTGTAGCCTCACAGTGGCCCCTGCTCTCTTATCTTACCTATACTTCCTTCTAACCAACCCCACTGATAGACTTTTCTTCCATTGAATATAGCAATCTCAGTCCCACATCAGGGTTCTGTGCTATCGTTTTTTCCATCCCATGCATTTCTGTCCATGAGAAACATTGCCTCTTGTCACTCTTAGTTCTTGGCCCAAGTCCCATCCCATTACCGGACTGTGTTGGCAGGTCAGCAGGAATCAGTAGCTGCCAAATACACCGATATCTCCATGTCTTGTATTTCTCATCATTTATATCATGTTCCTCTCTTCCTGGCCCCTGAAGCCCTCAACTTCCACTTTCATCCCCCCCACACACACACTTTGAGGTCAAACATAGGCTCAAGGCTGTGCCCTCCCCTCAGGTGAGACATACTTGTCAAATGTCCTCTGCTCCCCATGAGGTTAGTTCCTGAGGACATGATGAAGATGAGGAGATTCAAACTGATGAAGGAGATCACCTGATAGTAGAACCTACATACCAATAAAAGATGACACAAAAAAGAAACACCCACACTTTAATTCTCCATGATTAGCCCTTCTATTGTTTTGTGTTGCTGAGTTGGCAGCGGTCGGCCAGTTCTGACATTTGTCCATGTAGTTGCTCATGCATGAGAGTTTCTTCCCTGAAGACAGAGATTCAGTGTTGCACTGGCAACATCTCTGGTACAAGAGAGGTGCATGACTGAAGCTGGCAGAGAAAATGAATAAAGGAGAAAATAGCACTGTAGCACTATCCTCCTGTTGTTCATAAATTTGCTCGAGTGGGCCCAGTAACATTGTGAGACTTGTTACTGTGTTTGGCATATCAAATACGTCACGGAGAGCTTGCCAGGCTTTGCTGTGTGGTCGAGATACTCTCAGTAGCTTGTCAGGCTCTCTGAGAGGGGAGGAGGAATCAAACTCGGGTCGGCCGGGTTGGCCGCATGCAAGGCAAACGCCCTAATAAAATAATCTTGCCTCCCCTGTCTGGATCTATGGCAGTCCAAAGGATAAACTCGAATTTTATAGATTCCTAGATTTGGACTCAAGTTTCAAATTTGGACTTTGGTTACTTTCTGTGCTGGATCTATGAAAGGGTGGGGGTCTTGCCTTCATCTTTATTCACATCACCACTGAACTCATTTGTCACAGAGCATATTGTCCCCCGCCCATGTTGTCCCAGTGGTGCATTCCTATTCTGGTTTTCTTTTTCCTCTTCTTCCTCCCCTCTTCTGCCTGTGTCAGGCTGTGCTTCTCTGCACAGGCCTGTGCTGGCTAGAGTACAGTAGCCCGAACAGGAGCAATGGCTGCATGCTTTCATAAAGGACAATGAGGTGTCCTGTCCTTTTTGCTCCTGGGGAAGGGGTCACTTTCGTAAACCTACACTGACCTGGAAAATTCTGACTCTCTCAAGGCCACCTGGTGGGGGAAGTCACAGCCCAAGGAGGGGCACTGGTGGTTCCCCTTCCATTCCCTGACTGGAGGGGACCCCATCAGCTGCCCCATGGGCAATGGCAGGTCCTTTAGAGGCTTCCAGCTAGACAACCTGAGACAGACCTGGTGGTCTTTCCTGAAGAGACCCGGCCTTCCTGGAGCAGATACGGCTGGGTCCCCTCCCCATTCCCCATGTGAGCTTGAATGAGCATAATGACCAAGGCATTCATATGCCCAGGATGGGAACTTTGTGGCTCTGCAACAGACCAGTACAACAGCAGGAAGATTTCTTCCCTGCTCTCTCAGGCAAGATTTCCCACATTTTTTTCTGCCTTGAGGGTTAGCCATTCTTTTCATTGTTCTAGTCTCTGGCCTCTGATCTCACATTCCTCCAAGTGGCTCATTAAGGTCCTTCCCTAAACAAATCTTCTCTCTGAGAGGTGTTCCAGTGCCAGCAATTAAGATAGCAAAATGTTTACTTCTCTGCCAAGTTTTGGAGGACTTGGCACACAGAGATGCTTAATTAATGTGAGTTTTGAATTCCATATTCTTCTTCCTTGAACTCCTGGGGAGCTGGAAGGTAAATAGAAGGCTGGGGTAAGGGAGTAACTCTAGAATTTTAGAAATAATGTTATTGATTCTGGCTGCATTCAGTTTTTGTGTATTAAACAGTTTCCTGCTACAAAAGGGCCAGAAAGTTTAACAAAGGCCATTAGGTGTGATGGCTTCAGAAGATTTGTAAGGCCTTAGACAGAGAACTACCAGAGTTAATACAGGATAGTCCGCAAAATTTGCATTTCAGACAGACAATGCACTCCCCCCCCCCCATGTGACTGCAATCCCACATGTCTTTGGAAATACTTATACTAAATTGATTCTACTGAAAAACCATTCTCACTGGGCTTCCTCTATTTCTTTCTGTTAACTGATTCTGGCCAAACCTCATGAGATGAAAATATAAATAAATAAAAGGTTTTTTATAGGGTCCATTCCCAGTAGCACTGGGGGAAGGAAGAGGGGGCCAGTGGCAGTTTGTTCTGTCCAGTGGTGCTAGTCCGAGTATGTAACCTGGACGAGGTGGCATGGTGCTCAGTCCCCACGGGGCCATGCAGTGCCTGATCCCTTCTGGGATCAACTCAGTATACCTTCCATGTGTTAGGCATGTACTCTACTACCTGAGCTGTAGCCTTAGCCCCCTTCATGGTATGCTTGAGGCAATTTATAGATTAGAAACAGAAGGGGGTATCCCTTTCTGGACCTGGGGAATAAAGGAGAAGATTATGTCATCAGGGATGAGGACCTGAGGCTGATCCAGGGGCTGGCATTACACCATGGACTCCCAGAGGGCTGCAACCATTGCAACAATGCTGATCCAAGCAGAGGGATAAGTGTCAGAGCTTCTTCCTTCTCCTGCCTTGTTTCCATCACAAACTTCCAGTGGCTGAACTCAGTCATACATTGTGAACAAGGGAGCTTGGGAAATCTAATTTGTAGGAGTCAGCCCTCTGGAATAAGGGCAGATCAGGCAAAACTATGCATCATTTATTTATTTATTCATTTACTAATTTTTAATTTTATTGAATCACCATGAGGTAGTTACAAGCTTTCATGTTTGGGTTACAATCACACAATTATCAAACACGTGTACAAAAAAATCACAGTAGAAATGACATCTGTATCTATATTTTCATTGGAGCACTGTTCACAACAGCTTAATTCTGGAAACAACCCAAGTGCCCTTGAACAGATGACTGGATAAAGAAACTTTGATACATCTACACAATGGAATACTATGCAGCTGTCAGGAGAGATGAAGTCGTGAACTTTGCTTATAAATGGATAGGCGTGGAGAGTATCATGCTAAGACTATACATTTTTGCCTTGCTTATCAAAAATACATATCAAATTTCTTCGGCCATTTGTTTCTTGAATGATAGCAGTGGTAGCATATTAAAAGTTCACAGGTAGTCCACCTCTCAGTTCTTGACAAAGTTATGAGGAAGATGCTATGCTTTCTCAGATTTAAAAGATGTAGACATTGTAGAGCAGAGAGTTGAAGAAATTTCCCATGAGTCCTCCACAGGAAGTATGCAATAGTGTTAAATTTTTTGTTTATCTGCAGGAGGTACTACAACCTGAAGTAGAGTGGTGAAGGGTGTGAGTTAGAGTACCAAGACATCATCACTATCTCCTTCTGGGCTAGGAAGGGGCACCTCTTGATCCACGTCACATGTTTTGATTAACACTGCAACTGCAATGCTTTCTCATTCTCCCTCTTTGTGAAGGAATTAGTTCTTTTATTCCTACATCCCAAATGCATGTATTGACACCCAGACATGGTATAAATAACAGAAAGGGATAGCTAAGAATCTCAACCTGGAGTCATAGACCCATTCAAATCCTTTCTCTGTAATTTGTCAAAGCTACATTTGTTTTGTTTGTTTTTTCGGGGGGCTCTGTATGCCTGTGCTCAGGATTTTCTCTGGCTCTGCGTTCAGAGAAGACTCCTGGCAGTATTCGGAAGTTGATATGTGGAAAGTTGAACAGGGGCCAGTCATATGCAAGGCAACACCTTCCCTCCCCTATTACCTCTCCAG
>JAOXYA010478065.1:0-16702 GCA_028565675.1 Sorex palustris | reverse complement strand
GTATTTGATCATTGTATAATTGAAACCCAAGCACAAAAATTTGTAAGTCTGCAACTGTACCTTATGATGTCTCACTATTAAAAAAATTTTTAATAAAAAAATCAACTATATTTTTAGCCAACTATATATACCAAAAGTTACTATTTTGAAGTCAGCAGTAGAATATATGCTTTACAAGTGTGATGCTCTGAGTTTGATCGCTGGCACACATATACAAGTAATTATTTAAACATTTTTTACACATGATCTTAGCCAAAAGGCCGAGAAGCAATATTTAAACAGTTTTTCCTTTATAAAATGAGGAAATGAGGAAATAGACTTTATCTTGTTTTGTCAATTTAATCAGAAGTATTTCTTGATTATCTATTGAAATTCAAGTGTTAAAAATTAATAATTAAAATTTTATTTCTTGCTGCTTTAGTCTAATCATGAAGTAACAGCTCTAGTCCAGCGGTTGTCTCCAAATCTCATTATGTGTCCGGCCCATCTAATTTTCGATGCCTTGGCAAATGAGACAACGTCCCTGAATCTTGAGCATTGATGGATGTCGGAACTCCGATTTCCTTCTCTCACTTGAGTAAAGTGTGATACTACAAGCAAAGCTCTTTTGATTCCTCTTTGGGAGACCCAAATAGCATTCTCATCCTGTTTTCCGTAGGGCCCAGGATTCCGAGGTGTATGTTAATGCAGTAAGAACAGTGGAATCAAAGAGATGTGCCCGGAGCCAGAGGTTCTTCATCCTCTTAGCAATTTCTTTGACACTCTTGAAAGCATTTCAAGCCACTTTCTTCCTCCTGTGCAAATCAGGTACCATGTCATTTGTCATGTTGACTTCTCGACCTAGGTATACATAACTGTTACATTTGGAAATATTTGTTCCATTGAGAGCGAATGGAACGTCAGGAACGAGACCGTTTCTCATAAACATTGTCTTTGTGAGATTCAGCTATAGTCCGACTTTTCCACAGTCACGGTCAAAGTTGGCCAGCATTTGTGCTACTTGGCTGATGTTTGGTGTTATTAGAATGATGTCATCAGCGAAGCGGAGGTGCTGTAGTTGCCGACCCTCTATCTTCACTCCCATTCCTTTTCATTCGAGGGTGGCACTGAAGAGTTTCAGTGAAATGGTATCACCCTCTGAACTTCTCTCTTGAGATCAATGATCACCTCCCTATAGAATGGTGAGATCCTGGTCGTGAATCCTCAATACAGCTCACAGAGGATCCTGATGTATTGAGTTTGAATGCCCTGTTTGGCTAGGGCCTCAATGACTGCTTCAGTCTCAACAGAATCAAAGGCCTTCTTTAAATCAATGAATGTTAGACAGAGAGGCATCTTGAACTCCCGAGAAACCTCAATGAGCTTGGTTATCGTGTGGATATGGTCAATTGTGCTGAATCCTTTTCAGAAACTGGCTTGTTTGCATGGTTGTCCTTCATCTAATGAAGTGTTCAGTGTTCTGCCAAACATATTCAGGATGACTCAAGTGAACAGCTTGTAGATGACAGACAATAGACAGATCGGGCGATAGTTGCCCATATCTTGCATGTCTCCCTTCTTGTACAATAGTACAGTCCTACTGGCTTTCCACTGGGATGGAAACTTGCATTCAGACAGGTAGCATGTGAAGAGCTGAGCAGTGTATTAATGAGTACTGATGGCAGGTTCTTCAGGTATTCGGGTCTGACCTTTTTTGGGCCTGGGCTTCTTTACCCATGAAATGGCCTGTCAAATTTCAGAAGGGAGAATCTTGGAAACGACATATTCATCCTGCAAAATTTGGTATGTGGGCAGGTGACGTGGCTATCGAAGAGATCCAAGTATAAGTCATGGATAATCTTATCCATTATCCTTCTGGAAGATGGTTTAGATCCATGAGGACATCGGAGGGCAGTCATCTTGGTCTTGTAGTTAGCGAAAGACAGGTGGGCATTGCTAATGCTTTTCCTGGCTTCTGCCACATCTGCCAGCACTGTTGCTCTTCTCTCTTTGAGGCCTTCCTTTATCACTTCTCTGCACTGTTTTGTAAGCTCGGACATTCGCTTGCAGTTGCCTGAGGCTTGTGCCAAGCCATGTTGGCGAATAAGCTCAAGTTTTCGAAGACAGGTTTTTTTTTGTGGCCATCTCTCTCTTGGCATTCCTCGCACAATCATGGAGGTGCTTAACCAAGTAAATCATATTCCTTGTCAATGTTGTCAATGACAGCATCTTCTCATGTTTCTGCAATAGAGCCAAAGAGCTCTCAGTTGGTGGTCATTCTGGGAGTTCTTTTCTTAAACTTTAAAGCCCTTTCTCCCCTCTTCGTGAAGTAGAATTTTGCACAAAGGAGATGGTGGTCTGATCCCGTTTGAATTTTGGGACAACAGTGACATCGGTCAGGCAAAACCATTGATTGAATATGATGTGGTCAATTTCATTGTGGAACCGTCCACCGGTAGACTCCCAAGTCCAATGTTTAGATTCTGCCTTCTGGAACTGTGAGTTAGCATGGATGGTCTTGGTCGACATGATAAACTCAGACAGTTTCTCATCCTGTTCGTTCCATTCTAGGCCAAGGGTCCCAATGTGGAGTTCTTCCGCTGATCTTCTCGGTCCCATCTCGGCATTAAAATCACCAGCAATGATTTTGTCGAAGGTGTGGTCTTCTTTATAGAACTTATCTAGCTCCATGTAGAACGTCTCAATTTCTCCTTCATCATAATTGGATGTTGGTGCATAGACAATGAAGACAGAAACTGTCGGCAGTGAGCCACGTCTATTCAAGTGTAATTGTCCGATTCGGGTTGTTAGGCATTTGAATGAATCAATGCTTATGGCCTAGTTTGTGTTGACAAGGACACCAACACCACTGACACCTCTTTTATCGCATGTTGCAAGAAACAGTTCTTCTCCAGTGTCGAAAACAGCATGATGTGATTGATGCCTTCTTGTCTCGGTGAGAACAGTGATGTCGTACTTGATCTTTTGCATTTGTGCAATCAGGTCTTTGATGCATCTGATGCCAGTGTGCATTGAAATTACACTTGATCACTTGACATCCTGTTACTCACTGATTTGCTCGAGCGGGCGCCAGTAAGGTCTCCATTCATCCCTATCGCGTGCTAATGTAGCCCAGTGGCATCTGCTCATTCTAGGAACATGTAGAGCCTCAAACCGATCGTTCAGGGGCTTGACGAAGAAGTCTGACCATGTCATAGGTTGGCAGCCACGTGATCTTTTGACATCCCATGGAATCTAGTCGGTAATGGCTCTAGTCCAGCGGTTGTCTTCAAATCTCATTATGTGTCCAGCCCATCTGATTTTCAATGCCCTGGCAAACAAGACAGACAGCATTCCTGATTCTTGACCGTCTACAAAGAATGGAACTCTGGATTCTTTCTCTCATTTGAGTGAAGCATGTTACTCCAAGCATAGCTCTTTCAATTCCTCTTTGGGAGACCTGAATAGTATTCTCATCCTGTTTTTGTAGGGCCCAGGTCTCTGAGGTGTATGTTAATGCAGGAAGAACAATGGAATCCAAGTGATGTGCCTGGAGCCGGAGGATCTTTGTCCTCTTAAGTATTTCTTGACATTCTTGAATGGAATGGGAAGGAATGGGAGTGAAGATAGATGGTCGGCAACTACACGACCTCTGCTTCGCTGATGACATCGTTCTTATAACACCAAAAATCATCCAAGCAGCACAAATGCTGGCTGACTTTGACCATGAGTGTGAAAGGTCGGACTACAGCTGAATCTAAGAAAGACAATGTTTATGAGAAATGGTCTTGTTCCTGATGTTCCATTCACTTTCAACAGGATAAACATTTCTGAATGCAACAGTTATGTGTACCTAGGTCGAGAAGTCAACATGATGAATGACCTGACACCTGAGTTGCGCAGGAGGAAGAGAGTAACTTTAATGCCTTCAAGAGCATCAAAGAAATAGCTAAGAGGATGAAGAACCTCTGGCTCTGTGCACATCTCTTTGATTCCACTGTTCTTCCTGCATTAACATATGGCTCAGAGACCTGGGCCCCACAAAAGCAGGATGAAAATGTTATTCGGGTCTCCCAAAGAGGAATTGAAAGAGCTATGCTTGGAGTATCACGCATCACTCAAATGAGAGAAAGAATCTGTAGTTACAACCTCCGAGGACGGTCAAGAATCAGGGACATGCTGTTTCATTTGCCAAGGCATCGAAAATCTGATGGGCTGGACACGTAATGAGATTTGGAGATGACTGTTGGACTAGAGCCATTACCAAATGGATTCCACTGGATGTCAAAGAATTGCGTGGCCACCCACCTACAAGATGGTAAGACTTCTTCATCAAGACCCTGAACGATCAGTTTGAGGCTGTTCATGTTCCTAGAACGAGCAGACGCCATTGCTACACTAGCCACACTAGCACACAACGGAAATGAATGGAGACGTTACTGGTGCCCGCTCAAGCAAATTGATGAGTAATGGGATGTCAAGTGATCAAGTATAGTCGATTGCTTGAGCGGACCCAGTAACGTCTCCATTAGAGACTTTGTTGTTACTGTGTTTGGCATATCAAATACGTCACGGGTAGCTTGCCAGGCTCTGCCACGTGGGTGAGAGACTCTCGGTAGCTTGCCGGGCTCTCCAAGAGGGGCAGAGGAATTGAACTCACATTGGCCATGTTGGCTGTGTGCAAGGCAAATGCCCTACCGCTGTGCTATCGCTCCAGCCCAATTAATGACTAAATAAGCAAAAATGTCCAATCGTCACTTATCTACTGTCCATCCATCCATCCTTCATCCATCTACTGACTCATCCATCCAACAGTCCTTCATCCATCCATCATCTGTCTACCCATCTGTCCATCTTTCATCCATCCATCCACACATCCATCCATCATCTGTCCATTCATTGTCACCCATCATTCATCCATCCATCCATCATTCATTCATCCTTCATCCATCCTTCATCCCTCCACCCACCTATCCATTTATCCTTTGTCTAATCATAAATTATCCACCCATTCTCCATCAATTCATCAATCCAGTCATTCGAGTCTATCACCCATCCATCATACATTAATCATCAATCCATCCAATCTTCTATTCACCCATCCCTCCTCTATCTCCCCAACCATCCACAAACATCTATCCATCATTCACCCATTTGCCATTTTTATATACACACATTCGTCCATCTTCCAGACATGCAACACTCACCCACCATACAACCATTCTTCCTTAGAAAATACTCTCCCAACAGTCAAACCCCTCTTGGTGGAAATGTTCTCTTGGCTTTTATTTATGGTGGCAAAAATAAACAAATAAATAAAAAGACATAGCAGTAGGAACATTTTCACAAAAAAAGTAAATTAGGGAGTTCCACTTAGTGGGATAAATAAACTCTGGGTGGTAGCAATAATACTGAAAATAATCTGCAGCACAGGAAAAAGCTAAGACAAAAAAACACGGTGCTTTGTGAAAATGTTTCTTCATCTGAATGAGAGAGGCAGAGGGACATGCAGGAATTAAGACAAAGAGTTTGGCTGGACTGGAGAACTCTGGCTGAATGTGTCCCCGGCCTTTCATCTCTTGTACTGCTAGCATAAAGTTGTGTGTGCAATAGATAAAAACCAGGGGGTAAAAAAAATAAAGTTTTAGTACAAAGATACAACAACTAAGATATTCTAAGTCTTTTTTTGTTTGTTTTTTTTGGCAAAACACACACACAGAGTGATGCTCAGGGGTTACTCCTTGCTTTGTGCTCAGAAATCACTCCTGAAGGTACTTGGGGGGACATTATGGGGCACCAGGAATCAAACCCTGGTCGGACACGTGCAAGGCAAGCACACGAATTAATGTACTATTGCTCTGGTCCCTGTTCTTTTTTTGGGGGTGGGGGGGAGATGGTCACACTCAGCGATGCTCAGGGGTTTCTCCTGCCTCTGCACTCAGGAATTACTCCTGGTGGTGCTCTGAGGACCATATGGGATGCTGGGAATCGAACCCGGGTTGACGGAGTGCAAGGCAAATACCCTACCCTCTGTGCTATCGCTCCAGCCCCCTGGTCCCTGTACATATTCTTTAAACCATATTTAAGCCGTTTTTAAAAGATCTAGCATGCATTTTAGCTGGAGAAGTTATTAAACTGTGTTTGTGTGTTTGTGTACATGCATTCATTCACATATGTGCATTGTGGATTCGTGCACACAACACCTGTGTGCATATGCTGCTGTGCGTGTGTCTGCACACCCATGTGAAGGGAAAGAAGCCTACACATGTATTTGTGCACGTGCGGGCCATGCGCAGAGGTGCATGTGTGTAGAACTGTATGTGCACGTGTACACCTCACAGCATGCAGGCATATTTGTATGTGTACCTGCAACTCTGCAGATGTGCAGGTGCCAGGGCGTGCATGTCTGTCTGGACACGTGTGCGTACATGGGCATACGCTATTGGCACACAATGCACGTTGTGTGTGGGGGGCACACATGTGTCTCTGCACACGTTTCTTGTGTTCACGCACACTGTGTGCTTGTGCAGAGGTGTGTGTGTGTGTGTGTGTGTGTGTGTGTGTTCATGTCCATGCATGTCAGTGTGTGCATGTGTCCCGTCCAGCATCTGCGAGAGGCGCTTCCAGCGGGTCCCAGCCCTGCCTGCAAGAGACACCCACGGCCCTCTGCTGCCTCCTTCCCTCAGCCAATGTGACGCTCCAGCAGGCTGGAGCTCCCAGCTCCAGTGTTATTAAATACACAGCGTGGCCCCGGCCTATTCTTAGTTCTGGCAGGTTGCAGAGGAGGAAAATGAATTCCGCCCCTGCTCATTCCAAGTGGTGTCAAGGCGGGAGAAGCGCCTCTGGGCAGAGCGGGCTGTGGGAGGCTAGGGGTGTCTGTGCTTGGCACTGTGTCGGGGCAGCACCACACAGACCGTGGCTTTGGGATCTGGGAACCCTCACTCCAGGCTCGTCTCTGCTGCGTGGAGCTGTTGGACTAGAGCCAAGGATCTTGCCCAGCGTGTCTTACCTGTCTTGGCACTTCAGTGTGCTTGGGGTACCCCTTAGACATCATGACATTTGCAGTGACACTGGACTGGGGGGTGATTAGGATCTGACTGTCCTTAGAAGAGGCAGCATGTCTCCTTCTCTCCCTGCTGATGGAGGACAGTGGGCAGGCCTGGGAGAGAGGCCCCAGGAAGCACCGGGGTCTGACAACCCCCCACCAAGGGTCTCCTCGCTTCTGATTGGGAAGAAGCAGATTGCTGTGGGTCTAAGCTAGTGATGGTGTTTCTCAGGCGCAGCCTGAACTGACCCTGAGCTGGTAATCAGGAGAGCTAAGCTCAGCGGGCAGCAGGATGGACAGCCGGGCAGCCCACTTGCTGTCAGTGCGCGGGGGTTCAGGAAGTACCACTACCCACCCTCACCTCTCGGTGTGCCACAGAATACTTTTCTCTGTCCTGACCCTGCACCATAAAATACATGGGACACCTCCTCCTTCTCACCACTAATACAGGTGGCAGGCTGCCTGCCTGGGGGCAGAGGAATGATCTGGAAGGTGGAACTGTTGTGGGTGGCCACTGCCATCTCCTTCTTGTCTTCTCTGTGCTCTCAGACATCCCAGCCCAGGTGGAATTGAACACGGGTGCAGAGACCACCCAAGGAGATGCAGGGTGAGGACAGGGCTCTTAAGATGCCCAGTGGGAAGGCCTTGGTGCTCAGAAATTTGGGAGGATGGAAGGAAAAGCTAATTCCCCTGGGTGGACCTGAATCCCTTGGCCATCAAAGGTGGAACCAGTTGACTAACAATGAGCTAATTTCTGCAGAATAAAGGGATGATGCGTGTAGATTAGGGACTGGGCTGTCCTTTCCTGGGACCCAAGGAGGGCTGCCCAATGGTCAGCTCCCATATCACTGGTGACCTGTGTTGTCTGGGATGCGGCAATCATCACATTCAATGAACTCTAATGTGGTGTCAAGAAATGACTCACCTTGGGACTCAAGTTTCAGAGCGGGAGGAAGTAAGTGCCTGGAGTAACTAAGTCCCCTGTGGAATAAAAGAGGCTGCTGGAGACAGCAGCAGTTCAACTTTAAAGCCAGTGGGTGATGAAAAGAGGTAATGGTACCAATGAGACTCCTGAGGCCTGGAAAATGCCGTGTCTGGGCTCAAAAACCAGCGAGGTAGCTGCTGTCCTACTTACGACCCAAGCTTATGGCCCAGAAAGGAAAGTGTGAAGAATCCAGGATCTCTGAACACAATCAATTCTTGGGAGCATGAGCAGGCATTGATAGTGGTGGGAGTGACACGGGGACACTTCAACAGTGGGGCTCAAGAGAGGGGGAGGGAGAGAAGAAGAATTGTCAAAGACCCAACAGAAGAGAACATTCATCAATCCAACGGAAAAAGAGAGACAGGATTCAAAGACAGCCCAATTCCAGGTAGAGTGGTTAAAAGTAAGCCGGCCTTAGACGTACCTCGCTAAAAACCGCAAACTGGAGGGTGGGGGGTGGGAGGGTGGAGAGTCAAGACGAAAATAAAGGCACTTACCTTACACATCACTGACCCAGGCTGCCTGAATCCCAGGCACCCCATATGAACCCCCCAAACCCACCGGGAGTGATTCCTGAATGTAGAGCCGGGAGTAAGCCCCGAGTACCACCGGATGTGGCCTAAAACAAACAAACAAAAAGCAATTAAAGGGAAATTCCCAAACTGTGAAGAGAAAGGGGAGCTCTGATAAATCTCCTGAAAGAAATAATATGCTAGCTCTAAATACTTAGAGCAAAATCCAATAAAGAGAGGAGGCATGAGGGATGCAAAAGGAAAAGAGAACTTCCAGTTTGCTCAGGAATGAAGGAGAAGTCGCAGCACTTTGCACACGTGACCTCGATAGAAAACAGAACAGTGAAATAGGGGAAGGAAAGCATGAACATTGCCAGGCGTGAGTGAAATCTCTGGGCACTCACGCTAAGTGGGACCGACTAGCAGTGTCTTTTTCCAAGGCAGAAACTTTCCTGTTGCGTTAAACAAGAAAACCTCAGCTGTAAGGAATGCTCAAAATAGAGCGGTTGGCGAGGGTGGGATTGTGACAGATCAATAGACACGAGTCAATAGGCTTCTCCTTGGCCGAGAATAAGCAGCTCAAAATGAAAGCAGAGAAATTTCATTTGTCATCATGATAAAAATGTCTAGCCAGGGACTGGAGCATTTGCCTTGCATGCGGCCAACCCGGGTTTGATCCCCAGCATCCCATGTAGTCCCGTGAGACCGCCAGGAGTAATTCCTAAGTGCATGAGCCAGGAGTAACTCCTGAGCATCGCTGGGTGTGGCCCAAAGAGAAAAAAGAAAAAGAAAGTCTAGCGTCTTTAGAAATAAACAAAATAAGAAAGGACAGTATCTATGTAGAAAGTACTAGAAAGTCTCATGGAAGGTTAGGACCCAGATGGGAGCCAATAAAATAACCTAGTGAATAAGAAAAGGATCCATCTTAGTGTGAAAATGTCTGTTCATTAAAATAGATCTAAAAAAGAAAATCAATATATACAGAAAATATTCTAATTAGTGCTTCAGTGCTTTTTTCCTGATTATTATTTAGTAGCAATGCTATGAGATAATAGCAATAATAATAGCAATGATATAACATAATATGAAATACATATATTTATACAGAAAAATTAATAACAGGTAATTGTCCCCACACAGATAGCAAATAGAAGAGGTTTTGGCTTTCCAGAGAAACACTGAAGCACAAGGAATGATGAATGATTTAGCTTGGCTGAGATCAAAATATCTCAGCAAATCAGTCTGGTAGCTGTGAGATAAAAGCAGACCAGGGAACAGACCCAAATGCACACCAAGCTCCCGGTTACATGAGATTTTTAATTCCTAAGTAAAATAGTGGCTCTAGAAGATGGGGGAAATGGATTATTAAACTGGTGGATTTGGTGGATTTGACCCATTTGGAAAGACACAAGATGGAACCACTATTTTAGATCAGATCAAAAAATGTAAATGTGGGGCTGGAGCGATAGCACAGTGGGTAGAGTGTTTGCCTTGCACATGGCCCACCCGGGTTCGATTCCCAGCATCCCATACGGTCCCCTAAGCACCGCCAGGAATAAATCTTGAGTGCATGAACCAGGAGTAAGCCCTGTGCAATGCCAGGTGTGACCCATGTATCCAGCCTAGGTTCAACCTAAAGGTAAAAATGCAAAATGTTCCAGATAAACAACCTTCAAGCCCTGGTTCCTGGGGCTTGATCCTCCCGGCAGGGTGGGAGAGACCGATTCAAAGCACAAAATCCTCAATGCTAATGAGGTAAGCCAGAGGTCTTTGGAGAGATCAAAATTGACAGGGCAAAATCTCACTGAACAAAACACAAAATGTAGCCCAGACTAGTGGCCAAATGTGTATGCAACATAGGCGCTTTCAAACTTGAAGAGAACTCCTACCCCACTAGAGAAAAGGGTCCCCAAGAGGAAGAACCAATCTGCACGGAGCAAAGTCAAGGGACCAAAACTTGTAAAAATGCAACAAAAAACAAACAAACACTGTCCTCCTGTTGTTCATCAATGTGCTCGAGCGGGCCCAGTAACGTCTTCATTTTGAGACTTGTTACTGTGTTTGGCACGGGTAGCTTTCCAGGCTTTGCCATGCGGGTGAGATACTCTCAGTAGCTTGCAGGGCTCTCCAAGAGGGGCGGAGGAATTGAACTCGGGTAGGCTGGCCGGTTGTGCAGAAGGCAAACGCCCTACCACTGTGCTACCACTACAGTGACAGTAAAAATTCACTCACAGAAAAATGCAAAAGGCATGGGCCAAAGCATGGCAGCAGCCTGCAGCGACCCCCGTCATCAGGGATCCAGGCGAGAAAGGCAGACATGGGCCCCAAGCAAGAGCCTTCTGGGGAAAGCCCTCGGCCAACATCTGGACAGATAAAAATCTCTGCAAACCTTAACCTGGCCATCCGGGTCCTGGGGATTGAACCTCCCTACAGGAAACCCCTGGACTGGCCTCTCGGGGAAGCGGAGGTGTTGACTCCAGCCTGTCTGTCCCTACTCTGTAAGTGGGCAGACTCCTTTATCCCTGCAGCCCACCAGCTTTGTCAAACCTGGTCCTGATCGCCCCCATGACCTGGCCAGTCCAGCTGCGTATTTGCCCTTTTGATGAGGTTCTGGAGAACAGGTGAAGCCGAGGTGTCTTATCTGTCTTGGGAAAAGGGGGTGTGGCTCAGGGTAGCCCCATCTGAGTGGGTACACCCAGACTAGGGTCAGGTTCTGCCTGCAGGCTCGGGGTCCTCATGGCCACATGATGAGGGTCAGGATCTCAGAAGGATGGACTGAAAGGGAGACACTATCACCCTGAGGCTTGGAGTCTTTGTTTTTAGGGCAATCCAGGCTGGAGTCCGGGGTCTTCCTGGAATCAGGTGCCTGGAAGGGCCTGCACCCCTTCAGAGGTGCTCTTTGGGGACATTTTTGCCTCAGTGGACCCACAGTCAGGGGTTAGGGACCCTCTGTATGGAAGATTCTCTTCCAGCCTCAGCTGCTGCTTTGCCGGAGGACCCAGACACAGCCCAGTTCTTGGTGTTCCAAATTTTTTGACTTGGGGTCCATTTGCTGGTATGTATGGTGTGTGTATGTGTGTGTGTGTGTGTGTGTGTGTGTGTCGGGGGTAACCTGACTGCTAAGGAGTAGGTGTCCAACATCAATGCAGCTGGATGCTGTCTCCTGCACCTCCTTGGGTTCTAGAAAGTTCTGTACATGGGACTCTAAGGGACATCAGCGCGTCAACCCTCAGACTGCATCTCTTGAACATAGCTGAGAAGGTCTGGAGGAAGGGTGGGAGCTCACCTCTTAGCCAACTCTGGGAGGGACTCACCCAGAGGGTGAGGAGCACTACCTGAATCCGTCCCAAGTCACACATGCCCTTTTTTTTGATGGTGGGGTCACACCCAAAGATGCTGGCGGTCATTTCTGGTTCTTCACTCTGAAATTACTCCTGACAGTGCTCAGAGGGACCTTATAGGATGCCAAGGATTGAACCTCTGTCAGCCACCAGCGCCTTACCCGCTGTACTATCACTCGGGACCCCAAGACCCCTTCTTTGGTGCACATCTATCTTGTTAGGTGGCTTCAGAGTTTTTTCTCGTGTGTGTGTTATTATTTTTTAAAATTTTTATTAGTGAAAATTATTAGCATCCTCCACCCAGATCCTCCATCTTCCAGTAGTCAGGGTCACACCCACCAACTGACTCCCGGCGCCGTGTAATCCCGGAAGAGAACAGCACAGAGTCTCCTGCCCCCGCGCCTGGCTGTCCTCGCCAGGGCCCCTTGGACGGGGGTGGGTTGAGCTTCGCTCCCCACCCCAAGCAGAGCCCCGACAGCCGAAGACCTCCAGAACCAGCCACAGCCATGCTAAGACAACTCTCCACATGCATGAAGGTACTGGCAGAGGAACAAAGGCATGCGGGTCCCAGGGCTGAGATCTCCAAGTCTACTCGGATTGGGGCTGAGCATCCTCCACCCAGATCCTCCATCTTCCAGTAGGCAGGGGTCACACCCACCAACTGACCCCCGGTGCTATGTAATCCCATCAACAGCCAAGACCCAGAGACTATAAAACCCAGCTCCCGGAAGCGTGCGGCTGAGTGACATCTTATTATCTCATTTGGACAACCTGGCAGGCTACCGAATGTAACCTGCCCACACAGCAGAGTCTGGCAAGCTCCCTGTGGTGTACCCGATATGCCAAATACCAGTAACAATGATGGGTCTTATTCGCCTAACCTGAAAGAGCCTTGAATATGGCACTTTTGAAAATCTCAGGGTTAGGGCAAAGGAGACGTTACTGGGGCCTGCTCGAAGCAATGGACAAACAACAGGATGATAGTGATCGTGATTAGTGAAACACCATGAGGTACAGTTGTGGACTTACAAGTTTTTGTGCTTGGGTTTCAGTTATACAATGGTCGAGTACCCATCCCTCCACCAGTGCCCATTCTCCACCACCCCGGATCCCAGTATCCCTCCCACCCCCCATCCCCCATCCCACCCTGCCTCATGCTGAAAGTAGACTATAGACCGAACATGAATGCCACTCGATGCCTCTTTTGCAAACCACAGCACCCGAAAGGAGAGAGAGAACAAAAGGGAATGCCCTGCCACAGAGGCTTCAGAGTTTCTTGCGAGAACGGCCAGCCGTTCGCCCTACCTGACCCCCAGCCCCGACCCCCGTCCCCCACTGCACTACTCATGATGGCCAAGATGGGGCAGCACCAAGTGTCCACAGGAAAAAGATGTGTGAAAGGTTGGACACCCACACAAGGAAATGTGGTTCCACCTGGAAAGGGAAGTGGGACCCCCCCACACACCATCACCACGTGGACCAGCACATGGATGAAACCTGAGACTGCGTGAAACCAGCCAGGCACAAAGGGCTTGTCACACTGCAAGGAGAGAGGAGCTCCCTGGAGCAGTCAGTTCATCAGATCTAAGGGAAAGCAAGCAGCGGGGAGGGGGCGTGGGGGGACAGGGTTGGGAGGGTGGTGTGGTGGGGGACAGTTAGGTAATCTATGTCCTGGACACGGGCTGCTGAGCGTGAGCGTGAATCTCGGAGGCATCAGCAAACCGTGCGTTTAGAAATGGCTGAGACGGTGCATTTGAGACTGTCAGACTCAGACCGCTGAGGGGAAAAAGAACAGTGTGGTTTCCTGAGCACGGGCCCCGCTGGAGCTCCCGTGCGTGCGCTCTCTCTCCAGGAAACCCGATCGAACGGTTAAGAACGCGCCCTTGCACGGCTGGGAGCTCAGGACCAGTCAAGGCATGATTGCATGCTGGGGACTGAGGCACACGTCCTGCAAATGCTGATGGAATTTCCATCTTGGCCGCAAGGGGGGTCACGGGTGTGTGTGTGGGGGGGTGGGGGAGTTGGCTGCATTTCTTCCTGCAGAGATGGGATGGGGGGAGTGGCAGGTGTGGGCTCCCGAGTGCTCGGGGGTGGCCAGGGGGGCTCGTGGCCACATCTGCTTTGTAGAAAGTGGGCCAGGCAGGAGTGGGCTTGCTTCCCTCCCCTCCCCTGGAGCTGGAGGAATCTGCAAACTCCCTTTCAGTCTGGGGGCATCACCCCCCAGAAGCGCTCTGGGTTGTGTCAGGCCCTGGTGGTCTCTATCTCTCAGGGGTCTAATTTGTGCCCCTAACTCAAGCACCTTTGGGACTGAAGCAATAGCACAGCAAGGGAGGACGTTTGCCTTGCACGCGGCCGGCCCGGGTTCGATCCCCAGCATCCCATATGGTCCCCTGCGCACCACCAGGAGTAATTCCTAGTGTATGAGCCAGGAGTAACCCCTTAGCATCGCTGGATGTGACTCCAAAAGCAAAATAAATAAATAAATCAAGCACCTTTGGCGGCCTTTATTTATTATTTGTTTATTTTAGTTATTATTTATTTATTATTTATTTTAGAATTGCCAGTTCCCTTGCCCCCCTCCCCCATCCTGCCCCCAGAACAGAGGATAAAGGATGCTTGATCAACTGGAAACTGGCCGATGAGCACATATATTTTTTTTAATGGTTAAAAAAATATTTGAGGGCTTAACAGCTTGCTGGGGAAACAGTGCCTATTTTTAGGCCACAAGACATGTGCGCGTCTCCGAGACTTGGGCATATGACAAAACTAACAGGAAACAGCACCCAAGTGAACAAATCCATCTGCCTGTGTTCCCTCCAGGCAGGATGGCAGCTTGGGGGTGGGGAATGCTATGCTAGATCCCAGGGGGATTTGGTGGGGGGCGCTTCGGGCTTCTGCTTGAGAAGAGGGACCTCTCCCCTGCTGGGTCTGCACCCCTGCCCTCACGTGTTCTCAGATCTGGGAAGCTGAGTTTTGGGGGGGATCCCTGACTTCCTTTTTGCTTCTGTTCCCTTTCAAGTTGCTCCCGCCTCACCCATCTGTCCCCAGCCCAGGGGCCCGCCCCACCATGCACGGATTTACGTTGGTCTCCAAGACTCGGAGCAGAGTGACTTGCGAAGGACGCCGTGGGGTGACTGACACCTTGGCGAGAGTGTCCTGTCAGATGTCCACGCTACACTCATGGCTGAAATCCAGCCTGCAGCTCAGGCTCCAGGGTCTTTTCCATGCTCTCTCCCCAGAAAAGCTCACCCCTCCAGTTCACCCCTCCGGTGAGTCCGCTGTTGGAGGCAGGTGTCTGGGGTGGAGCTAGATCTTGGAGAGCAATGTGGGAGTGTGCCCAGGACAGCCCCACCCTGACCCTCTCCCAACCCCCTCGAACCCGTGCTCATGACAGAGCCCCATCCCGCCCTCCCCTCCCCTGCCATCTACATTGGCTCCTGCTGTCTGCAGAGGTGAGGCTCCTTTCAGCGTGTGTCTCTTAGAACGGTGAACTCGGGCTGCGGGCCCAGGCTAACTGGCTCCTTCACTCACGTCCACAGATGCTGTGAAGATGGACAGTGTGATTCCTGGGAAGGGCAGCTGGAGGGTATCATCGGGGAGGTAGGGGAGGGGTGGAAGGGTGGGGTAGGGAAAGGAGGTGAGAGAGAGGAGAGGGAGAGAAAGGGAGAGACAAGAGAGCCTCCAGGAAGTCACACTTGGGGCAGGAGCGATAGTACAGCGGGGAGGGCATTTGCTTTGTACGCAGCCGACCCAGGTTCGATCCCTGGCATCCCATATGGTCCTCTGTGCACTGCCAAGAGCAATTCCTGAGCACAGAGCCAGGAGTAACCCCTGAGCATCATCGAGTGTTACCCCAAAAGCCAAAATTTAAAAAAATAGGAAGCCACATTGGACCTGGCCCTGCTTGGGGCCCCTCAGTTTCCCGGCCAGCCCCCATCCCCTCTCATTCTCCATCTCTGACACTCATGAGGCATTCAGGGCTCTCTCCCAATAAACTGGAGGGTGTGTGGGCCCTGTGCCAAACAAACTCGGCTGCAGAACAAACGAAGAGGACCCCTCTCTCAACAGATGGGGAAACTGAGGCCCAGAGAAGCGGAAGAGACTGGGGGGACCCCTCTCTCAACAGATGGGGAAACTGAGGCCCAGAGAAGCAGAAGAGACTGGGGGAACCCCTCTCTCAACAGATGGGGAAACTGAGGCCCAGAGAAGCAGAAGAGACTGGGGGAACCCCTCTCTCAGCAGATGGGGAAACTGAGGCCCAGAGAAGCGGAAGAGACTGGGGGGTCTTGCAGATGGTGGGAAGGGGCTTTGGTTCTCCCTCCCCCGTCTGGAAGTGCAGAGCAGCCTTGGACCCCAGGGGGAACGCAACTGGCCCGTGCACCCTGGGTCCCCGCTCCCTCTAATGGGTGGGCTCACAGCCCAGACCACCCCAGGACTAGGGTTGTCCTTGGCATGGTGACTTCCGGGTGTGCAGGGAGTCGGCGCCTGCCCCATGCAGCCCCATCTGGAGCCCGGCCCCACCTGCGACTGATGTCACGGAAGCATTAGGGCCGTGCCAGACCATCCTTCACCCTGGTAGGGGTGAGGACAAAGCAGGGAGGAGCCCTGGCCACCAGCCACTCCAGTGCACCACTCAGTGTGTGAATACCTATACCGAGGGTCACGGCTTTGAGGCTGGCCAGCTGGTCAGAGGCCAGCTCAGCTCCAAGCCTGACATCCCGGGTGAGGTGCTGCCTCTTAGTGCCAGGGTAGGATGCTCGCCAGGCCCCTGGGCATGGTCCAGGGCTGCCCGGCGTCCTGCGGGCCAGTAATGAGCCGAGACCAAACCACAAATACACAC
>JAOXYA010478049.1:0-16703 GCA_028565675.1 Sorex palustris | reverse complement strand
TCCCCCCATCCCACCCTGCCGCTGTGGCAGGGCATTCCCCCTTGATCTCTCTCTCTTCTTTTGGGTACTGTGTTTTGAGATTCCAGTTTCATCAAAATGAAGAACTCTGGTGGGGATTTATGTTTGCACATTATGAAAAGATTTAATATCACCAAACTGTACAGTTGAAAATTGTTGAGATAGGGTTGGATAGAGGGTTCCTGAGGCTGAAGATAATGTTTTGCCCAAGAGAGACCCAGGTTCCATCCCAAACACTGTATGGTTTCCCAGGAACTACTGAAGTAACTCTTGGGTACTAAGCCAGGAATAACTCTGGAACACTATGAGTGTACCGTCCCCTACCCCCAACAAACAAACCAACAAAATGATTAAGATAGAAAATTTTATATGTATTTCACCACAATTTTAAGAAAAATAGAAAAACAAACCAACAGACAAAAACAAAACAAAGTTTAGCCAAGGATGGGAGAGTGGAGAATGGGAAGATACTGTCTAAGGAAGATTAAGTTTTAGTGCAGAAGGATGAAAATCAGTTCTGTAAATGCATGATGGTGATAGTAGCACAATAATGTCCACAGGCTTAAAGCCACTGAACTGTGCACTACAAAATTGTTAATATGGTCCATTTCATGTTGTCTATATATTATTAAGTGAATTGGGAAGAAATGAATTGCGCCAAACAGACAACACCATTTTTAAAATGAAGTAGAAAGAAATTAATTGGGCCAAAAGATAGTATCTTTGACATAATAACTTTTTCAGAACAGGCAAATGGCACCTGTCTCCATAGAGCAAAATTTCTTTTACGTCCTTTTGGAAAACTGTAGAAAACCTGTGGAAGTCTTATTTTGTTCTTGAAAGAAGGCCTTTAATGTTTTGGATGTTGGGGTTGGAGAGATAGTACAGTGGATAGAGTGGTTGCCTTGCACTTAGCCAACCCAGGTTCAGTCCCAGGCATCCTGTGTGGTCCCTGAACACTGCCAGGAGTGATTCCTGAGTGTTGCGCCAGGAGTAACCCCTGAGTAACCCCTAGCGTGGCCCCAAACCCAAAATAAAATAAAATTCCGGATGTTAATTTGATGTTATGTGACTCTACTGACCTCCTCTTAGTCTCTGTGCTTCAGTAGGTTCTTTGGGGGTTTCTGTGGAAAATTGCAGTATGTGTGGATAATAAAGTTAACTGTTCCCTGGAACAGTTTCATGAGCCTGAGCAGCTGATATCCTGTTCTCCTATCCCTGTTTCCAAGCTGTCTGCTCCTGCATGGTCTTTTACTGACTTGATGATATGTGGCATGTTCTGCTTGGTCTAACCTGTCTCATCCTGGTAAAGAAACTGTCAACTTCCTCATTCAGGTTGAGTTTGTCTCTAGCTATGGTTTGAGCTTTCAGGGGCTTTTAGGGCAGCCACTGTTGACTCATATTGGGCTTGTAAGAAACTAGAACCTTCACGATGGTTTCCCATTGGTAAAAATGAGATCTTTCCCATCCTGTCCTTATGCAATTGATTTTTTAAGCTGTTGAGGCACATCCTTCATAGAGAAAAGGGCATAATTGCGTATATTTGCATGTGTTGAACACACCCCATGGAACCAGCACTCACATCAAGAGACAGAATGTCTCAGAAGCACTTCAGAAGCCTTCCTGGACACAAAAGTGACTTTTAGCATTAAGGTTAGGACTCTAAATTCATCTTGTTGAGTTCAAAGACCATTAACGATTTGATTAAATTGTTTTGGATGCTTGAAAAATGAGTTGCCAGTGACAGATCTAACCCAAACTAGGCATGCGTGGACATGGGATCCTACAAAACTGAGTAGATGACTGTTAGCAGCCCCACAAATAAACATCTTATCCTTCTAGCAACACAAATAAGGACCATTTCTCTTCTTAATAGTTGTATGGTTGAACATGTCTCAGAGTTTATCTCATTGGCTGAGATTAGCTATACACCTAACTGTGAGCCAATCACATTTGCTAAAACATGGAAGCAATGTTATGATTGGTCTGAACTGAGTCATACACTTACCCCTGGAGTCAGCTAACTACCCCCAAAATACTTGAAGATTTTTTTCCTATCCCATAGAAAATAGAGATGCTATTACCAGAAAGAGGGGAAACAGGTGCTAGCAACAATTATATAGGTCTCTCTTGAATTACATATATAGCAGCATTTGCTACCCCATGTCACATAAATGTAATGAACATTTCCATGCAGAATGGAATTATCCATTAGAATTTACACCACAACCTCCAATGGAAATGTGCTCTCTAGTGTAATAACTGCTAGTCTCATATGTTTATTGAGTTCTTAAAAGTGACTATGATGCCTGAGGGACTGATGCTTTCATTTCAAATAATTTAAATTGCAATTGTGGCTGGCCTAGGGCATGAGTCTCTAATCCCTGATAAAAATGTTGAACCAGTCATAGCCAAAGAAAGAACCTAGATGTACACATGCTTCCAGATTCATGTGTCAAAGTCAGCCATTGCTCCCTGGGGATAGCTGTTCAGCTGAGATGAGTTTAACTGTGTTGTTATTTTCGTATGACAATATTTTTATTGTATGAAGTCGCATATTTTTTGGTATGCCAAGTGTTTGGAGTCAGTTTGTGGAAACAATAGCAAGAGTCTCTACTATTTAAAAAAGAAAAAGGAGAAAGAGCCCTCCTTTCCTATAAAACTGTGGAAGATGATTTCTTTCTGAAGATGGAACTGTAGAAAAATATGTGAGGGATCAGAGTCTTAAAGGTTCATATACAGCCATTCATGATATACGGTCTGGACCTCTTTAGACCCACACTAGTGACTGGATAGTGGATAAGACATAGGGCCAGGCCATGTTGTACGTCAAGTCTAGCATAGTCACTTGGAGGTGAGCAGAGGATTAGCAGTGGGAAATGTTATTATAAAGAAAGACTGAGAAGAACAGATGCCTACAGATAGGATGCCGGGGATCATTTATGAGCTCTGCTGTCTAAATACTGTCCAGGGGAGAGGACAACATTACCAACTGCCTTGAAGACTGCCATTCTGTTGCTAAGGATAATCTGATTGTGGAAAAGGAGACGTCAACCCATTTGACATACTGACATGAAGCATGATGCTCATGTGCCTCTCTGCAACATTCTGACTATAATTTGGCTTCCCTGGCAGGTCTGCCAACAGATGCAAAGTGAGTTGACCATGCTTAAATGAAGCTCCTGTTTATGTAAATGGATCATGCAGGACTGTTCTCTTCCATGAAATTGGCACTGTGGTTCTATGAGGGCAGCCTTGGCGACTTGGGCGGAGTGTGAGAGTACTTTTGGGAAGGGTGGTATTCTGGTGGGTGGTGGCCAGGCACTGAGACACTGCCACCTGGGGTGTCTACCCAATTTGAATTGTTGGAAGCTCTTCAAGCACAGAACCCTAGGGGTTCCGCTTTGAGGTTTGGGTATGACTTTTCTCTTGCATTTTATTTATTTTATTTTATTTTTGGGTCACACCTGGCGATGCTCAGGGGTTGTTCCTGGTTCATGCACTGAGGAATTACTCCTGGCGGTACTGGGGGACCAAATGGGATGCTGGGAATCAAACCCAGGTCGGCTGTGTGCAAGCCAAACACCCTACCCGCTGTGCTATCGCTCCAGCCCCTCTCTTGGGTTTAGATGAGGAGAGATGTGAGAGGATTGTCAGAGGCTCACTGGGGCCCAGGCAGCTCTTGTGTTTGGCTCTTCGCAGTGTTGTCACCCCCATGAGGAGATGGTATTTCTGGCATAGTTTATTGTTTATTCCTGTTTGGCTTCTAGAACACACCACTTCCCTTCCTCCACCACCCTTGTCCCACTTGGTTTTTGTTTGCCTGTCAAGGATCAAGCCCAGATCTCTGTTTCCTTTCTAATGGAGTGAGAAACTGAATAGTTTTATTCAAAGAAACTCGGACTTTTTAAATGCATGAAGTCTGGGCCAGAGAGTTCAGGGGTTAAGGTGCTTGTCTTGCATGTGGCCAATCTTGGTTCAACCTATGGTGTCCTGAACACCACACTTCGGAGTTATTTCTGCACTCAGAGCCAGGAGTAGCTCCTGAGTACTGCCAGGTGTGACCCAAAACCATACTCCCTGGATCAAAATAAATGCATGAAATGTAAATTCTTCTCTTGACAATCACCAAAATTCAAGTCATAAAAAAAACCATGAGGAGAGAAGCTGGGTTTGAAAAATGTTCCAGAATGTGCTCAGAATGTCACATTATTGGGCACAGCCATCCCTTGTTAGTGCAAATAAATTTTTTTTTTTGCTTTTTGTGTCACACCCGGCTATGCACAGGGGTTACTCCTGGCTCTGCACTCAGGAATTACTCCTGGCGGTGCTCAGGGAACCATATGGGATGCTGGGACTCAAACCCAGGTCGTCCGCATGCAAAGCAAACGCCCTACCCACTGTGCTATTGCTCCAGCCCCAGATGCAAATACATTTTGCTGACCCCATCACACAGCCAGTCTACCATATCTGGCCAGAGAAGTTGTGTCCAGAGCTGAGGTTCTGAAGGCTAGTAAGGGAGAAACAGAATACCTTCTCAGAGAGTGGGAAATGATACCTTTGACGTGTACACAAAAAGGCGAAGCAAAATCCACATTTCAAGGGAAGGGGTCAGAGTTTCCCACACACTTTAAGAGAAAAATCAAGGTCACAGAATTGCCTTTGACTTGAGGACCCTGAACTCTCTGGGAACCAGTGAAGTAGTCACATCAATCCTTCAAGTGAATCAGCCTCATGAACTGTGCTAGGTTGATTGCTCACTGAAGCAGAGTTAATCTAACCCAAAGTTACTGTGTCTTAGTGATTCTTTGAATTGACTGGATAGTTCTTCCTATGATCTTTCTTGGGTATGCTCATGAGTGGGGGGCTAGCTGCTGGGTGGGTTAGTGCCTGTGCTCCACCGGGATGACTGAGCTTCCCTCTTGTTGGCTCTGTTGTCCCATTCTCATTCCAGCCTGGTGGGCTCAAGACTCCCAAGGTGGCCCACATGAAGGCATGCACCTTTTTCAAGCCTTTGCCAGCATCATGTTTGATGATATCCCATTGGGCAAATCTAGTCACATAACCAAGGTGGGAGTCAGCTTCTCCAAGGGAGAAGTCTATCCATGTACATGGTACTGCAAGCCTGATTGAGGGGGCACTGTTTAGCATTACAGTATGCCACACAGTCTAGAAATTGGTTCTAGATCAGCATTCTAGAAACCCAGAGAGATAAGTATGGGCATACTACATGGATCCAACAGTTTGACTAGCTGTTGATGTCCCTAAAATATTATTTGAGAGGTACTCAGTGGACTTGGGCTGGAGCAATAGCACAGCGGTAGGGCGTTTGCCTTGCACACAGCCAATATGGACAACCCGAGTTCGATTCCTCTGCCCCTCTCGGAGAGCCTGGCAAGCTACTGAGAGTATCTCGCCCGCACGGCAAAGCCTGGCAAGCTCCCCGTGACGTATTCGATATGCCAGACACAGTACAAGTCTCACAATGGAGACGTTACTGGGCCTGCTCGAGCAAATCAATGAACAATGGGAGAACAGTGACAGTGACAGAGATAACACCATGGGGAAGGCACTTGCACATGGCTGACTGGAGTTCGGTCCCCGGCATCCCATATGTTCCCCAGAGCACTGCCAGAAGTGATTTCTGAACACAGAACCAGGAGAAATACCCGAGCATCACCAGATATGCCCTCCCCCCCCCAAGAAAACCTGAAAGGACAAGCAAACAAAAAAATTCACCACCTAAACTTCTTTCTACAGTAGCACAGAGGTGTTATGTTGGAGATATGGAATTCAAGGTACTCATAATGCGCTTCTCCATCAACAGCATCTATCCCATTATTGCCAAAACAAACTCTATCTGTTATATACTTCCACATCTCCAGGACACTGTCTGTCTCTGTAAACTGGCCTACTCTGGGAAACTCATTTAACTGGAATCGTGACCTTCGTCTTTCTGTGACTAGAGTAATTTCACTTAGCATAAAATCTTCAAGGTTCATCGATTTGCAGCTTATGCCCAAATTTCCTCCTTTTAAAGGCACAGTAATATTCCACTGTGGGTATCTGTCTTATTTGGCTTAATCACTGATCTACTGATGGGATCTATGGATGTCTGGGTGATTGGTTCCACGCATCTGAGTGTGATATGAACACAGATGTATGGATACCTCTGTGAGAACCGGCTTCCAATTCTTTATAGCACACACCCAGAAGTAGAACTGCTGATTAATTATGTGGAAATTTCACTCTACCACTCTGTGAAATGTCATCCTGTCTTTCACGGCAGCTATATGATTTTACATTCCCAAACAACTGTGCAAAAGGGTTCCCATTTTCTATATCCGTGCCAACACTTGTTATTTTCTGTTTTGTTCTGTTCTTATAGACTAACATATTATAATTCAATTATCTAGCCTAGACAGGAAGTAATTAATTCACAGGCCAAATTATTAATTTCAGGCCAGTTCCTCAAATGCTTTTCTGGCCAGGGAGAGTACATTCACTGTCCCTAAGTCACAGAAACAGAAAACAGATGGAACAGAAAGTTCCCATCTCCATGCCCTAACTGTATTTTAAATGGAGTTAACCCAGGCGTGATTCTGTAAAAATGATTCTCAAACAACCAATTTCAATTGTACAGTCTTAGAGACAAGCATGCTTTTATTAATAATAAGAGCAATGAAAGGTCAAGGACTTAAAATATTTTACAGCCTTATATTGAGAGCTCATTTTGTTTCATTATCTCAACACTGGCAATTCAAGAAATACTTAATTTGAAAAATAGGTGCAAACCCTCTCTTAAGAGAAATATGATTCAATCATGTCTTCAATCATTTCCAGTTGCATAATGCGAGGGGGAGAGCTGCAGGAATAGCAGAGAGGGTGCTCTGGTATTCAACAACAGAGAAGCTACAAAGGACATTTCGGAGATCTCGTTGAAATTAGACACCGGTCAACTGATAACCATGTGATTACTCAGTTGTAAATTCACTGAAAGAAAAAAATTCTCTTCTGTAACAGAATAAATAAGGTTATAAAAACTTTTCTGGGCTCTTTAACTTCAATTGGCTTTTCTAAACCTTTCATTTTCTAGATGTGGTGGGGGTGGAAGGTACGTACAGCCTGAAACATTTGTATTTAATGCCTGCTTTTGGAAGCTGCCGTAATTTCAGTTAGGATAAACCTATTAAGTGGCAAGTGGAGTTCCAAACGTTGAGTGCTATGTCTATGGGTACTACTAAATCTAAATGACAAAAATAAGAGGGGCGGCAAATTCATTTTATCATGAATAAAGTCTTCTGAAGACTATATGTCATTTATATATATATCACTGTCCTCCCGTTGATTGTCGATTTGCTCGAGCGGACCCAGTAATGTCTCCATTGGAGACTTTTTGTTGTTACTGTGTTTGGCATATCAAATACGTCATGGGGAGCTTGCCAGGCTTTGCCTTGCGGGCGAGATACTCTTGGTAGCTTGCCGGGCTCTCTGAGAGGGGCGGAGGAATTGAACTCGGGTCGGCCGCGTGCGAGGCAAACGCCCTACCTGCTGCGCTACTGCTCCAGCCCCTTTCTTCTGAAGACTATCAAACATAATTCCTAAATAGGAACTCTTTAATCCAATTCACTTTTCTTTTTCTTGGGGGGGTGGGGGGTGTGTGTGAAGATTTTGTGCCTCAAATTTCCTTACATTTTTGGAGTCCTTTTGGGGGGGTTTCTAGTGTTTTTTTTTGGGGGGGGGGATAGTGCTCAGAGCTTACTACTGACTCTTTGCACGGGGCTTGCTCCTGGCAGGGCTTAGGCACCCAGAAGGGGTTCTGAGGCTCAAAGCTGGATCGGCTGTGTGCAATGCAAGCACCTACCCACTGGACAACTCCTCTGCCCCCAAAGTCCTTTCATCCCCCCCCAGCTTCAATATACAATTCTCCTTTGGAAACTTTTTATTATTCCCCACCCACTCCCCCCACACACCCCGCTTGCAGTTCCTAAAAGTTTTTTACAGTGCTGGTGGCGTCTCAGAAATTTTATGGTCAAAGGTCACTCTTCAAATTCACATTTTTTTTTTTGCTTTTTGGGTCACACTCGGTAATGCATAGGGGTTACTCCTGGCTCTGCACTCAGGAATTACCCCTGGCGATGCTCAGGGGACCATACGGGATGATGGGATGCTGGGAATCGAACTCGGGTTGGCTGTGTGCAAGGCAAACGTCCTACCTGCTGTGCTATTGCTCCAGTCCCTTCATATTCACTTTTAAGGGAGTTTATGGTCTCCTGATACTTCCAGTCCTGAGCTATCATAGAGACCAATCTATAATTTTATGTGAATGGAGAAATAGTTTTTAATGAAGCGATTATCTACATATCAAAACCTTATTAATATGTTGTATCTGTAAGTTCAATACCTCAAAAATGGAAAGCTATATAGCTAAGGTAAATTATATCATGCCGGCCCATGTTTTATAATACAGTGAGAGAAACAACACTTCCTGTATGATTTCAATCAATACTGGTAGCTTAGGATTTGAGTGAGAGTTTCAAATTTACTCTGAAGAGCTTACCCAACCTATTTTTAGCTAAAAAGAGGTGGTTCAGCTGTTAGCGCAAATTCCTGATAAGATGTGCTGGTGAGTTCACAGCTTCCTTTAACCCCTGCATTTTTGTCAACCTTCAGCTTAGCAACTTATTATCAGAGGGACACAAAGGGAAAACAATTAAGCACCACGACCCCCCCCCTTCAAACCCCCCACCACGGAGTAAAAAACCCAGTCGTATCTATAATTCATAACTGCACGGCTTTTATTTTCCCATTCTAAAATTTCAGCGCAAACAATATCTGAAAGAACGGTGACATACGAAAGACCATCTGGTCTAACCCCAATCATATTATAGAGGAGTGAGGAGAAAGGAGGCTCTCGCAGATGAACACGGTGTGGAGGTGGTGAGCGCCCCGGCAGGAGACAGAATTAAGGATTCTTAACTGCAACTTTACTTGCTGGACTGCCTCTACTCAGAGAGATGCTGGGTGCTGACCTCAAAGTTTCCGATTCTAGACATTGAGTTAAAAACAAAGGTATTTTCTGCTTTATAATCACTAACAACACGACGCTAAGTAAAGACACCAATCGCTCTGTGAAAGAGTGGAAAAACGTTAAGTGTAGAGAGAGTGCCCTCTACTGTGTATTACCTCTCTGAAAAAAACAGAGCGACATTCGGAAACGGCCATCTGTGACCGCATGGTCACACATGAAGTAGAAAGTTTAGACAAAATGGAGGCTTAGCTATGCTACGATTATAATTCCGTGCCAATCGTACCATTTTAATCTATCATACATACATATGTATATATGTGGAGGGGGGGAGGGACAGGGAGAGAGAAGAATCTTTTCAGGTTCAGAATTTTCAAAGTTGCACGTATAACCATTCTTGACCAGATCTCAAAAACATAAACTCAGACCTCCTGTTAACAGCAGATTTGTGAGAGAAAAAAAAAAAAATTGGGAAATCTATACCCTGAATGGTACCAGATCAAAAGATTATAAAACCTGCATTGCACCACACAGTATCTATAAAATAAGTTATAACCCTTAGCTTACCTGGACAACAGGATATTGATAGTCCATACAATATACACCATACATAGCAAATGGGGGAAATTCTTCAGATAAGAAAGACAGTACCCCAAAACCAGCAGCTAAGCGTATGCCCTGTTGGACCAAGGCTGTCCTGTCCCCAAGAACTGGGTAACGCCAAAGGGGAAAAAAAAATCTTTGGCTGACTTCCAGTCTCTGGGGAGAGAGATCCGCTGGCTTTGCTGCTGAAGTTAGGGCGTGCTGCTTCCAACCAGGCCTCCAGCCCCCAAAAAAGAGTCAACGCAGGAGAAATTTTCCAGGAAAAGCAAAAAAAAAAAAAAAAAAAAGCCCCAACTGGTTACGAGTTACCGACTGGGAAGGACACTGGAGCTTTGCTGTTACTCTTAGTTTTACACTGACAACGCGACCAGAAGCTCAAGAGGCAGAGAGCGACAGCCAAGGGAGGGAACACGGGCTCCCTGGAGTGGCACACACCCAGCGGGCGGAGGCACAAGGTACCCGGGGTCAAAAAGATATATATGTTCCAGGCTTGGAGTGCGTCAGAGGCAACACTCCCAATCCAGGACATGGAAAAGCAGATGGGACTGGTATTTTTTCTCTGTTCCTTCTTGGGGGGGAGTGAGCGCATGCGCGGACATGGAACACTCCCCCACCCCCAACACACACACACACATACACACACACACACACCCCCTTCTCACTGTCTCCGGCAGAGACAGGTGTTGGGATTAGAAGTATAAAACCCTTCTGGGGTGGCAAGGAACGGCAGTTAACGAGAAGTTGCGGTGCGACATGCAGTGAACGGATCCCTTTCATGACACAGTTATGTTTTTTTTTTTTTTTGTCTCACTTACCACACGTCCCTCTCTGCTTTCATGGGGGCTAGGACAGCTGGCGCGATCAGCACCAGAAAAAGAGGACGGTGGCCCCAAGGCCCCGGGCAACATGAGTCCAGCGGGGACCTTGAGATATGCAAGACACCCTCTCAGCTGCTCCGATCAAACAGGGGAGGATTAACTCTGGCTCCTGCCCAGGGGAGGGGGGTGGAAAGGTCCTGGGTGGGGGGCGGGGGGGGAGAGGCCAGTTGCTCTGCCCCTTTTAGGAAGCTGCCTTGCTCACCCTCGCACTGGAGCCGCACACGTGCACACATACTTCTCGAGCAGATATTAAAAGCAGTAACAAACATGAACAGGTGTGAAGGGTGGGTCTGGCGCGGCGCGGCGGCTTGGAGTTGGCTCGGGGAGCCGAGATGACCCGTCTCAACCCAGAGAACTGCTAAGTGATTCTGGGAGAAAAATAGGGCAGAGAGGGAGCAGAAAGTGAAAATAAAGGCTGATAATGAGAGGAGACGCGCCCATTTGTACACGGCTGCTCCGAAGGGATTCTAGTCTTGCGGGGGGCGGTGGGGAACATGAAAAACTTCTAAAAGAAGAAACCGTTGGAAATGAGTTTCAGGGGCTCCCGTCTCCCTAAGCGCGCTGAGTCTGTGATATCACAAGACGTCTTTGGAAGGTTAAGCCAGGAAAGAGGCCTGGATGTGAGAGTGAACATCTGAGAGGGTTTCTGCATTTGGGTGCCCCCACCGCCTGGGCATTGTTCTCCTTATATGGTCACCACGCTTGAGTCGCGGATTGTTCAGAAGGGCTTGTTTTGAAAGAGTCAAACTGGCCTGGGACACGGAAGACAGGGGGCTCTGCGTTAGACGCTGGCCCAAGCTCAGCCCTGAGAGATTTGCAGGGCCGCTACAATATGCTCGGTTATCTTCAGATTGCAGGCGGAGTCGGTGTGCATTGCATAGGAAGGAGAAAAAGAAAGAAATTCAGGACAATTAACCCCCCATCCCTCCCCAAAACATCAATTCCACCTCTCTCTCTCTCTCTCTCTCTCTCTCTCTCTCTCTCTCTGTCCCACCCAGCAATGCTCAGGGGCGACTCCTGGCTCTGCGCTCAGGAATTACTTCTGGCGGTGCTCAGGGGACACTATAGGATCTGGGGATCAAACCAGGGTTGGCTGTGTGCAAGGCAGATGCCCTACCTGCTGTGTTACTGCTCTGGCCCCACGGTTCTCTCGGGGAAATCAACTCCTACAGTCCCGATGTAAAGGACTTGATATATGATGTGACTAAGAGAGAAGTCCACAGGTGAAAAATGAGCATACTGTGACAGCACAAAATTAAACACCTTAAACATCGCATGGAGTTAACCGTTTCTGCAAAGTGGTTCTTAAGCAGCATCACTGACTCAACTCGGAACCGCTGCACAGTTGATGCATTTTTCTGTTTTGCTTTGGGCCCACACCCAGCTGTGCCCAAGGGACCTTATGAGGGATAGAGATTGAACCCGGGCCAGCCACATGCAAAGCAAGATCTGATTTGCCGTACCTCCAGATCTGATTGGCCATATCTCCAGTATCGATTATGACCATCCAAATGACTCCCGTATCACTAATACGGGAATGAAAAAAAAAAGGGGGGGGGTTTCTTTGAATAAAAGTGTGTGTAAATTTCTTCTCAAAGCAAGGAAATCTTCCTCCTTGGTCACCATGCTAGTCCACCTTCACTCTACTCAGTGTCCCAAAGTGCCACAGAGGAACGTGGCCAGACACACTTGGTCACCTTCGATCACAAAGAGCCTCCTCCAGTTAACACTAGTACCTGGATTCCTCAAGACTGGAATTGGTGAAGACTCCCGGAAGACTGGGAGTTGGTCACTCTTAGAATCTGTAGAGGGCTGTGATCACGAAATATGGTTGACAAAGTTAAACTTCACAGCTGAACCCAGTTTGGTATCTGGTGAATTAATGACAAGGATAACTCCCCAATGGTACAGTATTTGAAGATGGGAGGCTTAGTAGGCGATTCAAGTCTTAGGATAACCAATATAATTTTAGCCCCAAATATATTATTACTGAGAGGCTAGTCAATTTCTGATCATTTAACTTCTCTGAAGATAGATCTATACATAATAAAGTAAAAAAAAAAAGTTGATGGGCTGGAGCAATAACACAGCAGGTAGGGCATTTGCCTTACACGTGGCCAACCCAGGTTAGATTCCCACCATCCCATATGGTCCCCTGACCACCGCCAGGAGTAGTTTCTGAGTGCATGAGCCCGGAGTAATCCCTGAACATCGCCGGGTGTGACCCAAAAAGCCAAAAAAAAAAAGGTCAAAAAAGATATATGATTGATACATTATTAGGCAAAAAAGAAAAAACAGAGTAGAGAAATTTTGTGAAAATGTGCAGTATGTAATTAAACACTCCCTTATACCCTCATTGTTGTGCTATCAAAGTAGATTTTTGTCTCTGTTTTTATTGTTTCCACACCCATTTCTGAATGTCCACATCTTTAAGGCCTATTTTAAAGCTACCTCTGTTCCACAAAGCTCTTCCTGGTTCTTCCCACTAGAAGTAATTTCTCTTGGCTGCAGGAAGAACTGAAAAGGGACAACCTGAAGGTTGAGAAGGTCTACTGATCACTAATGCCAATCCCACAGTTGTGAACACAGAAATAAAAAAGGTACGGATGGACCTCTGTGGGGCGCATTACAAAGCCAGCCACTGCAGGGTTTGGAGACTGTTTCCATACCTCGTATCACAAAAAGGGTGATCACATAGAACACCAAGGTTTTCAGTATGTTGAACGGCAAAGTCAGAATAACACGGCTAAACTAGGAAAATGAGAAGCAAGAACTGACTTGGACTTCAGGCAGCTTTATCCGAGAGAAAAATGTCTAACATGCTCAGGCAGTCCGAGAAGAGGGGCAAGGGGGGATGGCAGAGAGATGTAGGGGGCAGGGCCAGGGTTCGAATGTAGCCAAGACCTCCCTGCCGCTCTCCTTTTGGCCAGAGCCCATAATATACATCAACCACGTGCCCAGATACTTGTACATGAGAGATAAAAAGCAGAAAGAAATAAGAAAAAAATAATAATAAGGAAAGGAAAGGACAAAGACGAACCTAAAAACCCCAGTTAAATTATAAGGCGAAGGGCTGAAAATGGAACCTTAAGGAATACTCACTTCAACGGGGCAGAAATAGCAACAAGGGATGAAAAGATTAAGTAGGATCAGGTATTGCTCACAGAAACCAGGACACAGAGGGCATCGGTTGCTTCTCTTTCCTGTGTCTGTCGTCCCTTCTATGAGGGAAATATTTCAGAACCAATGCCAGAGAGGAGCACAAATACAAGAAAGAAAGATGAGAAATTTCTGGGGGGGGGGGAGGGAAGAGGAAGGGGGTTGTGTCTAGCAGTGCCCAGGGGTACTCCTGGCCACTGGCCGTTTCAGGGGCTGGAGAACTATCTCTCCAACTCCAAAGGTAATGAGAATTTAGAAAAGAAGACCACATTCAGCAAAAAATACCCAAAGAAGTCCTGAGAAGATTCTTGTAATAGTACCAGTAAAAGAACAGCACCAAAGTTGAGAGATTCGCGGTCCAAATGAAAAAGCAGGCAGAACGCCTACAAACTAGCTACAATAAAACTCTCTTTTTGTGCTCGGGGCTTGGCTTTGTTCTGACTCTGTGCTCAGGGATCAATCACTCTGGTGGGCCCAAGGGACCTTATGGAACGCTGGGAATCAAAGCTGCGTTGGTCACGCACAAGGCAAATACCCTACCTGCTCTGGCCTCTCTCGATAAGACATTCTGTCTTGGGATACAGACAGAATGTCTTTATCTTCCAAGTGGAAATACCGTATGAAAGGAATTATACACTCAATTATATACTCACTGCTGCTCTATCACAGTAGATTTTTGTCTGTGTCTTTAATCGTATTGTTTTCATAACCGTTTCTGAATGTCCACATCTTTAAGGCCTATTTTAAAACTACCCGTTCCACAAAGCTTCCTGGTTCTTCCCACTAGAAGTAATTTCTCTTGGTTTTGGATTCAGGTGTAGTTTATTATGTCTAGCTGATAGCCATTTTCCTTGTTTTTTAGGCATACTTTTTCTTGTTTTTAGGCATACTTGCTGTATTTATTAGATTAGTGCTGGGCCCCAGCAGTGTGAGAAAGATTCGGGGGGCGGCTGGGATGATTCTGGGATGGGGTGGGGGCGCCTAGTAACCGTGGGTGAAACTGGGATGTCACTACCCGTTCACTTAAAGACGTCATATTTCAGGGGCTGGAGCGATAGCACAGCGGGGAGGGCGTTTGCCTTGCATGTAGCTGACTCAGGTTCGATTCCCAGCATCCCATAGGGTCCCCCAAGCACCGCCAGGAGTAATTCCTGAGTGTATGAGCCAAGAGTAAACCCTGTGCATCTCTGGGTGTGACCCAAAAAGAAAAAAAAAAGATGGCACATTTCTAGAGGAATGCTGAGTGATTATCTTTCTAAAAAGTGTGTGGTAGGTCAAACACCTATTAGAACCTCTATAGCAGATGCTTTCTTTAGGGATGTGCCTGTGGGCCCATCTTTGTGGTTCTCTCCAATGACTGAGCTATAATCTTTTACGGAGCAGATGCCCATCAGTATATGGAAAGGGGACATGCAACCAAGTGAAACCACAAATCAGAGAGACGTGAATGATGCCCCACCCACACAAAGTGTCTTTAACTTACTCACACCCAGACAATAATCATTCACTGTAAGCAGTCCTAGACAGAGAAAGAGTCCTCAAAGAGCAAACAATGGGACACACCAAAACACCCGGGGACATGAGCCCGAGCATCCCAGCATGGGTCGGAGGAAAGGAAAAGCAGCAACTGCAACTGCTTCGGGTGACAACTGCCACCAGCGCCTCTGGTGAATCTCCTGGGGTGGAGAAAATAAGGACCATTTCGAAAGTAAGTAGTGCTCTGAACGAATTGTGAAAATAAATCCTTTTCCGGATGCATTGGGATGGGAGGCTCTGAGTTTCAAATGCCCATCACAGCATAGCATACTCAAAGCCATCCACTTCCGGTGCTTGCAGAAGGGCATATAGGCAAATACCAGGCAGAAAAAAAGTCAAAAGCGTCTTCAAAAAAAAAACATTCTTCTTTGGGGCTGGAGCGACAGCACAGTGGGTAGGGCCTTTGCCTTGCACACGGCCAACCCAGGTTCAGTTCCCAGCATCCCACATGATTCCACAAGCACCGCCAGGAGTCATTCCTGAGTGCTGAGCCAGGAGGAACCCCTGAGCATTGCCGGGTGTGACCCAAAAAGAAAAAAAATCATATTTGAGCTCTACTGGTTTTAAGGTATTGCAAGAATGGTCCCTTTTTCACGCCTATAGAAATACTTCAAATTCTACCTTCCAGGGAACAGCAAATCGCAGGGAGGTACAGAAACACTCCTCGGTCTGATGCGTAAGTAGGAAGTGATGGGAAGTGATGAGACAAGTCATCACTGAGTCGGTAATACAGAAAGGGAAGGGGACAGATGTGACTCTGAAAGTCCAAAGTAGCTGCAGATCATCCTAGTGCTGTCAGAAAGCCAGTGAAAGGCTACAGCTGGTCCCACATACGCATCTTTTATAACTAAGACTTTTACCCACCCCAAAGAGTTTTATCTCGACCAACTCATAATACCTCTGCGGCAGGTCACGGAAATGTCCACACAGCCTCAGAGCCCCTCTTCCCAAGGGGCACAATTTTCCCACCAGCCCTGAATCTGGGCTTGCCTTCAGATACTCTCTGGAAGACGTGTCTTATAATCAAAGGAAAGAATTGTGGCGGAGGAGTGAAGCTGAGACACACTAGGCCAGTTGAGTTTGCCCCGTGCAGTCATTCTGGACCATTCAAGCCCAGCACACCCGGACTAGAAAAAACGACTCAAACTGCTGACCAACAGAATTTGAGTACAGAATTGGTTAGCGCTGTTTTAAGCCAAGAGGTTATACATAGCAGAGACAGGCGTTATCTCACTGTAGAAACACTAAGCGGTAAATCTCAACCCCTGCACTACAGTATCTTGATTATGATAGCCTGAAATCAGCCTGAAGCCAAATGGAATAGAGAAGGGATCACTAAGAAAATGATGACTGGAGGAACCGGTCGGGAGGGGAGATGTGTGCAGAAAGTAGATAATGGACCAAACATGATGACCTCTCAGTGTCTGTATTGCAAACCATAATGCCCAAAAGTAGAGAGAAAGTATGGGGAATATTGTCTG